>JAYMFX010250447.1:0-34763 GCA_036784945.1 Monocelis spectator
CAATTACATCTACATCTAATGGTCATGAAAATCCATATGAAAATCTATGGTCATATATTGTAATTTAATACCACCTAAGTGTCTTTAGTAGAACCATAGATATCATGCATTCTATGGAAATCCCTTTGGCAAACTTTACTATTGAAAACATGTAAAATCTTAAAAATTGGACATAATATAGCACCTATATAATAATTTCACTTACATATTTAAAAATAGTTGAATCTATTATTTATCCTCCTTAATAATTTTATTTATTTAGTATATCAACCAGTCCATCAGCTATCAATCAGAAAACTTTCGTGATCATCTCTGTGCCTTGTGGACAAAAGGTGCTCTTGGCATTTCCAATCCATGGTCATTGAATTTCTCCACATGGTTTATCAATACTTTAGTATTTGGTGTGGAGAGTCGAAATGAGCATTTGAAACTGTGTTGGGGAGATTTTGTCTTGAGTGAGTCCACTTTGTAAATATTCAGCCTTAATTCTTTATTATCGTATCGGTATTAAAAGGTATGCTAAATGTCATGCGTCTATGTTGGATCTGTATATCCTGTAACATGTAGTTAATGATTATTATTTGATTTATTCAGGCAAAACTCCTGACGGAAGAGAATTCATTTATTTCGTTAATCGCGTCACTGGGGAGGCCATTTTTCTGGCTGGTAATCTACCTGGCAAAACACCACCAGGAGAAGTATGTCCCCTAGAAATATTTAAGACCATGCGGGACCATCGACCATCAACCATGCTACATCCTGGAGCCAGGTTTTACTTGCAAGTGAGTTGTTACATTTAATTATGTTATTTATTTTATTATTTTAAAAAAATGTTGAGCTATTACTAAAGGACATTTTCAATGCAGGAAAATGGGATATAAACTTTTAAATATTGTAATGTTAATTAACATAATTGTAATGCTTTGTTATAAATGTAGGTCGATTATAGCGTAGCTGTGTACCTATTACTGAAGAGTCCTATACTATGCGTTTTAAATTCACCTATTAGTCTTGAACAAAGGCCGGATGGTGTTAAATCAGCTGGTCGCTAGACCAGCCTGATACTTAAATAATAAGATGTCACCGTAATTCAGTCATCAGGCACGCTATTGAAGCCATCTGTATATGCAGCACAGATAAAACAGCTTGTGACTCTCTACAGCAGACTCTGTACAAATTGTTCGATTTAGCTGTTCAATTTCAGCTTGGTCCGACCTGGACTATATCTATATCTAATACCTATTAACCTGGTCACAAATACTTGGCCTTTACATTCTGTCTCTAATAACAGTCGCACAAATCAGTTCACTCGCTTGGTAAGCAAGGTCTGTGCACGCGCAGTGTGTGCACAAATCTAATCTAAACTACCATAGGTAGATAGGTAGATAGTTCTGTATAGTCTGGGTGAATGCGCAAGTTTTGTACCAGATAATGTCGCAGTTGTGCACCTACCTGTGTCTCCACAATAACACTAAATCTCATTCTGACTCCGGAGCACACCATTCAAGCAACCTTAAATAAAGCCTTTTCAATTCAGTGCAATTGTGGCATTAGAAGTTTGGACTAGCTGCATTTCAAGCGCTCAGACTACAGTGGCGTGCTTATAGAGATGAAGCATGATTTTCTCATGATTCGATTCGATATTGAATCGCTATAATCAATAAGATTGATTATAATCAATTTGTGAGGAGGTTGAGTGTAGGGCCCTTCAATCGAAACTATAATATACTACATATAATACTGTATTATTTCTGAGAATTAAAGAATTTTTTAAATTTGTTTGGGTTAATCATATTAATTTACTTATTTAAAATTTATTCAAACTCTTAAAAGTATACGTAGCTTAATTTTTTCGCGTACCTAATATAATTTAATTTCCATAAAGAAATGATTATTCATCTGTCGTAAATTATTCGAGGACTCTTTAGGAGCAACAAAAGTTGAAGTTGGCCAAAACTTATGATGCATTGATAAATGAGAATATTGACAGAAGTAGGGACGTCATGACATAGAAATCGAAATTGAAATTGAGAAATAGAGGAAACTACATTAAATTACAACTGTAAAATTTTTATGGAGCTACAAAAGACTGTCGTATATTTTGCGTATATTATGTCGTCCTCATAGAAATCAACGAGGTATCTAAACAAATTATCTGTTTCTATGACAATTTGCAATTAAATAAACGATATAAGACTGTTAAGTGACCCTCTAATTCTATGGAAAATGACTTCCCTTGGATACGAAGAGCATACAGAGATTATATAGTATCCAAGGGAAGTCTAAATTTCCCTAGAATTGGAGGGGTTACTTAACAGTCCTATTATATTACTCCATATCTATGCTGCAATGTTAATTTCCATGAAAATAATTTCAGATATTTCGTAATTGACCGTTAAAGTTCAGATATTTCGTAATTGACCGTTAAAGTAACCCTCCAATTCTATGGAATTTTGTTTGTTAATGTATTGACCCAAATTATCTGGGTCAATATCGCTGGCTGACTTTCGCTATATTACTATAATTATTACGATCAGTTTATAATCCGCTTTTTCGTGATTCAGCAAAATCCAAAGATTTACATAGATATGTCGAAATATAATAAAGTTATTCATCAAATGATATGAATAACCTGTATATTATTGCTTGCCTTAAGAATTGCTTTATTTTTATTAATTTGATCATGTTTTCAGTTTAAAATATACCTACCTATAATACAAGTTTATAAATATAATATTATTTCCCCATATTATCTTCTAAATAAAACAATCGATCGACTCGAATTTAGTTGCAGAATGCATGGGGTATGGGAATCGCTAGCGACATAATTAGGAGTAGACCAGACTATTGAGTGCAGAGCTGGTGTGAGGGCCCAACACACTCTGCCTTGATAATTTTATTACTCCAATTATAATTATATTGTTGCTCAGGAGTGAGTGCCACTATAGTGCACCATGTGTGTCGTGCAGGTCATTCTCTAATTCATGTAAATGTATCTATTATGTTGGAAGCTTTCTAGGTTGCTTTCTGACTCGGAGTAGCTACCATAATATGTAATATACGCAGGAAGTATAGGCACCAACCAAAATTCTTCATATCGACTTTTCTTTCACCAAAGTAGGTATAACTGAGGCAGTATTTGCTAATACTTCCCACTATAGTAGTCTGAGCGCCTACTTTATAAACAAACCAGCATTCTGTAGCCCTAACTACAAGACAAGCCTCACAGAATAAAGCAATCTATGTAATGCGACTTTCCCATGGAAAATAGACCACCATATTTCAATAATTTGAAAAGGCGTACGCATTCACAGAGCGCCCGAGACTAAAGCAGTCAGTGACCTAGTATTTTATCGCCTAACTAACAAGTAGCAATAGATAAGCTCCATTTAGAAGGCTTGCACAGTGGAGGCTATCCACCAGTTGTTGATAAAACAAAATGAAGGCCGCGCGTCGCACTCCGTTGGTTAGAAAGCCTACTCCTCGCTGAAGTCTTTCTATAGTCAATTTGGTTGGGGTATGTTGCCATAGCAGCGGAGGATAGAAGGCGAATAAAAATAAGATCAATAAATTTAAGCGTTAGCAAGTCAGTGATATAGCGCTAGGGCTGAGTTATACTGTGTGTTTAGCCCCGTCTTGAGCCACTATATCTCTACCACTACTTGCACGAAACAGTCATACTCAATTCAAACAAGCAAAAATAACAATCCATTCTCTATAGGCTGTGTTTAAAGCCTTGCTGAATGAAGGCTTATAAAATTGAGGGGCTGTATACTTATCGTGACACAATAGCTACAATCTATAGTCTGTTTAGGGCTGAGTCAGGCGGTAAATTTATTGATCTAAAGTCTCTTAAAACATTTCTCTCTAGACAGGTATTAAGCACTGTGTTCTGTGCGTTCTGTGGTATTAAGACTATTTCCATGAAAATTGAAGGTCTCTCTTTGTTATCATTTTATTTAAAACGTGTCTATGAATGAACAACATATTGCATTGCTGTAAATAGATTTTGTCATTTAAAAAAAATTTGATTTTACATAATTACATTAAAATCTAGATTGGATAATTTTATGAATCTCTGAAGGAAGCATGCTTTAATTCATACCTACTATCTCCAAGAAAGTGTAAAAATATTTTGTATATAATAAGAACAGTTTATAACTATTCATGGAAACCATCCAATAAATTGAATTAATAGATATCAGAACAAACAAAAAACAAAAATATTCCGACTTCTATGTTGCTTCCGAGACAACAAAACAATTAGCAGTAATTTGCGTAACAAGCTCTTAGCTCTTACATGTTGCGTATAAAAATTACTAGGTAGATAATGTATATATGTACTTTTCAATTGCGGTCATCATTATCGCATCTCATAAAATTCTATAAACTAAATGGTTTAACTCTTTCATATTTTAGCCTCGTTCCGTAGTACAATTAAAGGGCAATGTGCCATGGTTTACAGAAACTGGTTGGGGTAAGAACAAACTAGGCGGTCTCATGTCAGACGCCGCCCAAATGGCTAATCTACCATTTTCATGGCTAAGAAAGCGCCGTGCGAGAAATTACTTTCCCGGATCAAAGGCCGCAACTCTTTTGCAAGCTGAAACGTCCAACCTTCCTTCAAAAATTTCATCTCTTACGGCATCTAACAATAATCCAGCACATCAAGTATGTTTTCATTTTTTGATAATAAATTTATTTTTCCATGATTAAAGTCAATGTTATTGGGATAAATATGCAATGTACAATAGAAATCCAAGGGCTCTTGACATCCAAGACTACAGAGGAAGTGGTGAATTTGATCGAGGTCATTTGCTTCAGTTTCAGCTAAGTCAACAAACAATGATCCACAATAAAATAAGAATTGATCTAATTAATCAGAAGTAAATATTTCTGATTTGTTGAGGAATAGGTGGAGTAAATAGAACGTAAAACCGACGGTGAATGCAGTCAAAGTGAAATTAAAAGACTCAATACACATTCGTGCGTGCATTTATCGTTTTCTTTATGTGATTTTCTCATTATTTGGCTTTTTTATTTCTTCTTATTTTTCTAATTTAAATTACATAACAATTACATAACAATTCTATTCATGAATAAACTTAATGATTAATCAATACACCTTCTTATTGAACCGTCATTTACAATTTATTTAATCCTTCCTGTTTACCTATTCTTCATAGAAACCACCAAGATGTTCAGTTTCTGATGTTTTGGAATTATTTGCCGTTCCAAAAGTTGGTGATAAGTGTGGCTCAGCCGCAGTTTGGATGATCACTGACGACAATGATGTTAACCATGAGTTGGACGATCCCTACACTGCGAAGATTACATTGGAAGAAATGGAAGAGGCGTTTGGTTGTGAGGATGATGCCAAAACAGACGACGAATCCGATGATGATTGTGATGCTCTCGATGATGATTCTAATATGGACGACGAGTCGAAACTCTCTCCTAAGACTTTAGAATTAAGCGGAGAACCTGATGAAGGGGAGGAATTAGAAATCGATGAATCATTCGATACCGACAACTCGATCCCTAATTCTCTTGACAACATTTCTAAAGAAAAAGAATATTCAACCGAATCTTTTATAATTAAAGAAACACTTGCAAGTCCAATAATCAATATTTCTAAATCTAATAAGAAACGCAAAAATTCTACTCCATTAAAACTTTATGATGATCCTGAACCAGATTGGTAAAATATTCAATATTTTACTCTTGTAAAACTTTTTAATCTATTTAGACGTTTACACAATGTCATATTATTGATAGTAATATAATTAATGGTGTTATATATTTTGCTTTAACGAAACAATTTGATATAAAAAGAATGATGTTATAATTGAAGTATATTAATCATAGAAATAAATACTTATAGTGAGGTACTATATATTATCTATTTCTATGATATTAATATTAAAAATAACTGAATTTTAAAATTTTTCATATGGTGTTGGTTTTGAAATTGTTTTATATTTCATCTTATCTGATAGGTATTTAAAAAGTCATTGGTTGCCAAATATTATTATACATATACATCAACTTAGGGGTGCCCTATAAATTATATGTATAACTGAATTAATGTTATGTTTTGTTAAGTAATTTTCAATATATATAGCAGCTTTTCTAAATGTCATTTCTAATTGCTAAAATGGAAATGTATATAATTAGTGGAAAATTAACAATAAACGTCATTAACAATGATTTGCAGCTATAAATAGGGATTCCATGTTCTCTTGATGGTTAAAGAAACAATTGAAATAACGATAATTCTTGTTTAAATCCTCTTGTACACTTTTATCTCTATATTCGTTTGAGTTAATGTTTCTGCATTTTTTGTGATACACGTTAGCAAATTGATTTTTTTGAAAAAAGGTTAAAAGTTCGGTGATTTAAATTTCATTCTATTCCTTATTGAAATCTTATTCCAATCATAAATTGAAAGTTTTACTTCCATCTTCTTTCCATTTCACAACTTTATAAAAAATATTGTTTTATTTTAGAATATAATTTTGAATATTATAATGACGTCAAATATATTAAATCTACTGCATTCATAATATCATTGGCCATTGTAATTTGATAACTTTCTTAATAGATTTAATATGTTTAATCATTCTTCTGTGAGCAACTAACCCATACTTATTTTATTGTTTATGATGCCCTCTTCGTGTCTCCTAAATTCTCATCTGATTTCAAGTGCTTTATCTTTATTGTGCTGTGCATTTTTTTTAATTTGTTTAGTTTTTAATTTGTACTTTAATGTTTATTTATGATTAATTCACACTCTCGATGCACAAGACATTGTTGTATTTAAATTTCATATCAATCAAGTTTGCTAATTTCTGTATATATTGAGCTAATCTTTTCTATTAATTTGATAGTACCTAATTATTTTGTAAATAGAGGAAATTTGTATTCCACACTACCCATTCCTGAATTTGATTTCATTTATAAAACTCTAGCGAATATATTCTAGTCCTATACTCTTGTATACTAATTATACTTCTTATTCAGAAAGCATTTATTCATATAATAAATGCTGTAATTTTACTTTTTTTTCTTTTTTCTTTGTGAAAAGAATTGACTGTGACCCTCCGATTCTATGAAAATTCTATACGCCGTTCGATGTCGTATTTGTATTAACAAATAAAATTCCATATAATTTGAGGGCTGAGCTATTTTATATTAATAAGAAAGCGATAAGAAATTTTTATAGTTTGAAGACAAAGAAATCATTGCTGAGCCGAAAGTCGTTTGAAGCAATAGGACTGTTAAGTGACCCTCTAATTCTATGGAAATTTAGACTTCTATTGGATACTACATAATCTCTGTAATGCTCTTCGTATCCAATGGAAGTCTATTTCTATAGAATTAGAAGGTCACTTAACAGTCCTAATTGACCGTTAAAGTGACCATCGAATTCTATGGAAATTTAATCCGACCTTCGATACGGCCCTATCTCTGCAATGATATGATGCATCTAAGGGCGGGTTAACAAACAAAATTCCATAGAATTCGAGGGTCACTTTAACGGTCAATTGATACTTTGTCTGAAAACTATAGAAAAACAATATCGCTTGAATTTATAATGATATTGTCAATCGTTAGCAGATGTCCATACAGATGTAAAGAAAAATGACCCTATTTTTATGCAAGATTGATACGTATCGTTTAACTAAATTAAACCATTTCGACAAATCAACATCATCAATTTTATCAAATAAATATTTATAAACACACTAATATATATTGATACCACAAAATGAACGATCTCGTAAGCAATATATATAAAAAATATTTTTGTTTGAAAATAAAAATCACCAATAACACAAATTACGCCTACAATATTCCTGTATCTTCTAGGTTGAGATTCGGGGCGAGGGTGGCAGTATAGAGATTTGTTTGTCCCTTTTACGTGCACGATCTTCTAGTGTTGCCTTCGTTGGGTCACAGTAATTTAATCTTGACTTCGGAACAAAATTTTCAAGTCTTTCCATATCACACTTCCTGTACCAAGCTTGAGATCATTATGGAGACGTTGACCGATTCGTAGATATCGTAAATGTTTTCTTTGCTTAAGCCGTGTAATCTCAGTATCTTCAACTTCTGTAAATCCATGTGATGTTTCATACCTATAATCTATGTTTCAGAAATTTCCAGAAAATTAGAGAATCCAGTTCTATTGACAATTACATTCATGTCTATGAATGTTTGATAATAAAATTTCTTTAATTATAAATTTATATTACTTTTTACTAAATGACATAAAAAGATATCTAACCCCTGACAATAATTAATAGTTCGTCCTCGATATGTTAATTAAAACGCAAAATTTAAATATGAAAATTTAAAATATATTATAATACGATCAAAAAATACATAGCTGCCTCGAATATTGCAGCAAATGATATTATGTCTATTCTTTGCTGCAATATACACCTATAGGTACTAGGTACTATTGAGCTTCCTTTGTGCAGTTCAATCCTTTCGAACCTCACTATTTTGTGTTGAGGTGATGCCTGCACATTTACGGATATTCATCTGATATATCGGATATCCTTCAATATATCTGATAATGTCGCATCGTATAAATGTATCTATATAGTAATAATAAGGGGTCCATCAAGTTATAATCTAACGAGAGACCTTTAAAAATCGGTCTCTCAATAAAGAAACAAAGAATTGTTTAGTTGTACTCGGCTCCATTGTGGCGTCATCTCGTTCGGTTGGAGCTATGCGCTACTCTCCGGAAGAAGTTGAGAATTTAAGGGAACAAGTTATCATTAGCAACTTTGTTCATGCTGTAGGTTGTCATTATGATGAAGCTAGAGGATATTTAGTTAAATCTAAATGGCAATATCAGGTAAACTTCAAAAAAGATTATTATATGATATGCTAAAAGCAGGATGCAAAATCCATTAATCTAAACTATGGAATTTCAAGTTATATTTATTGAATAAAATATATTTCTTTTTAAAATTTATAGTCTTATGCATTCAATGTTAAAAGTACATTTGATCTGAACTGAACTTGATCCAGTGTGGTTTAATTTAGTCATGGCATGTTCTTATTTTACTTCAAATTAACTTTTGACATAGAATGAATATGTTGTGGTCAAATTGGGAACTGTAAAAAGTTCTGAACTGGTCAACCCAATTAGGAACTTTTATATTGCATACTTATTAATGTAATATTATTATTATAATATTCTTGCTCTGGAGATAATTACTTCACTTATAAGAATCCTTTCATGAGATTGATGAGATTCATAATCACAAAACTGTAAAAATTAAAAACATCAATCCATATAGACAAATGGGTCTGTCAAGTTTATAGATGGAAATACTAAAATCTGATTGGTTGGGTGTGTAAATTGATGTCAACTTATATAAGTTGACAGTAAATTGGACATTTTGATTGGTTAATCTCATAACTTGACATCTAATCATTTTGACAAGTGGCTCAGTATTTGCTGTAACTTGACATTTTTATTTGCAGTTTAGTACTTGCCATTTAAAAAATACAAAAGGCAAAAATTAAACCTTGCTCAGTCAGTCTTTTCAGTGTTGCTTGCTAATTATCTGCTATATGAAAGCTGAAAGGCAGCAAATGATTGGGTCATGCCAACAGTTTTGAGATGAGATCTTCAGTTGGTTGTGATACGTCAGGTACAGATGACCCTATAATTCTCTGGTTAAACTATCTAGTTTGTTTGTGAGAGTGAAAGCTTCAGTGCTGTATAGAAGCACACATTCTATACTTGAGTTAAGCAACTGGGTCTTATTATTGTCATTTATTTTTGATAGTACTACCCAAATTTTAGATAGTTTTCTAGTTTTCACTTGACTTAAGGTAACAGAAATCCTTATTGTTAAATATCTTCTCTTGTGTACACTTTGCTCTCATGGCTGTTACTGGAAAAGTGGCATTGTTTGCTTATGCAAGAGCTGGCATATTAGTATAGCCAGATATAGCTGCCTAGCTATTAGGTAGTACCAAAATGACAAGTTGTGACAAAATTGTGTGATTATTAGATAGTTGTTCTTATTTGTAATGTATACATAAGTGGTGTTTTCTGTAAATATGGTGCTAAGCTTAATTTTCACATCTGTTATGGACAGTGATATTCATGTCCCTAAAGCATTACTTGTCATTTTATGATGTTTTTTCATTAATATGCATTTGAAAATAAAGAGTTTTTTATAAAAAGTCAGAAAAAAGGAATGTACATTCAATTTAAATGGTATTTATGTGATATGAATTGCATGGGTTTAGCCCCTCTGTACTAAATAAAGCTTCTTTAACGATTCATCTATTACAGTAGCTCATTAGATAAATTGATTTCTGCAGTAATTTTTTAATCAATGCTTAATTTACAATATTTTGGTTATGATCTGTAAATATGGCATTATTATTTTGAGATAAATTTATTCAGACCTACAATGATCCTGATTAGTTTTTGTCATAGAAATCAACTAATATTCTGGCTTCCTCGGAAGACGCGGAAAAACAATATAGTTTCTTTCTATGGTTTTTGTATATCTGAACTTGCACAAAGCAGAAATGGAATTAAAAATCCAGTTCCATGCTTACTTATTATGATCAATAGAAATTTAAACATTCAATTTCTTTCAAAGTCACTAAAAGTTTTTTTGTCATTCAACTAGTACCAGTATTAAAGCAAGCAAGTTTTACTAGGTGTGTTAAAATAAAAGGTAGCTAAATATGCAGTAATGTCTCTTTATTATATATGCATATGCTGAATTTATATTACTTCTCATAAGTAGACTTATCTATATAAATATATTTAGTTACAGCTTAAAACGTTTCTAATTTGAAAAAGTATTTCAATTGGTGATTAACGCAAATAGCGAAATCTGTGTTGTATTTTGCTAAGTTAAGTATACTATGATGCATTATTTTTATTTTTAGCGGGCCTTATCTCAATTTTTCCAGGAAGCAGTGATTGAACCCCGAACAGATGATGGAGGATTTGAGGGTATCAGTGGTCGACAGGATGGACGACCAGTGAGTATATTTTCTAAGATTAATTTTTGTTTTAGTTAACAATTTCTTAAGCTGATGTACCTTATTAGCTATGTATATAGTTAGTGTTATAGAGTGGTTCAATGGTTTTATTCATCCATTAAATGTATATATGATTCAAAGGGAAGGATGTGAAAGAAATACACATTGCTGCCTGTATTTTTTATTTAACATTACATTAACAATGTGGATTGATTCATTAGCTTTGGTTGATCAAAAGTTTTGTAACATCTTAAAGGTAATGTTGGTTGTGATATGCTGTAACTATATCATATGCCATGATCGTAAATTTTATTATTAAATCATCATTCATTTGTAGTTTTCAACTCCAACCAATACTCCTAATACTCCTCCAGATTTTCCTGAAGCATTGCTACAATCATTTACTCTACACTCACCACGTAATCAAGAAGCTATGTCTAATCAAAATGAATCACAAATTCACAATTCTCAGCATTATTGTTTCGAAGACCCTCCTATAATAAACAATCATTTTACGCCAAATGATGTCATTATGAATACAACTAATTTCACGGCTTCGCATTTAGGCAGAGAAGAAGGAGTGTCTGAAATATTTGAAATGGATATGTAGTTTTATTTAGCCATTTCTATAACACTTCATTTTCAGTAAGATCTAATTATTTTCCGTTATTGTGGTTTATCTGTGTCTAATGGCGTAATTTTATAATTAATTTGTTTTAAAATTATATTAAAATTCTCCTCTATAAACCGCTGGAATAATTAACCAGATGTAGCTATAACTAATACCTCCTGAGATCAAATCATGACATTGTATGGGGATCATTTATGCGGATGGATTGCTATCGTCTTTGTTGCACTATAATATTTTATTCTGTCATGATGTTTTACTTTTTTTAATGCATCTTAGTTTAGCATAGCTGATTGGGTTGCTTGGTTGAGCACCCCGTTCTTTCCATATGATGCTATTCTTTGTAAAATGTACACTGTCGCGCTCTAATTTACTTGATGTGTTTAACATTTTAATGATTAATATAATTACTCACAAAAAAATACACAATTTTCAAAAAGGCCAAAAAAACATATCGCATTTAATTTATACGTTTGCATACATGCCATTATTATCTCTCACCTCTGTATGTTTTAATTGTTCTTGTACATGTGAGAAATTTGCTTTCTTTTGTCGAACGATTCCGTTATTCTTGTTTTATTCAGAAAATTTATGTACTATGTATTTTTCAGTAGCATACATTGATTCTATTGTCTGTTTTGTGTTACGAATCAGTGTTAGCAATTTTTATATTATCAGAAGATTGGTGAATACCGATAAACTTTTACAAATTTATCAGAAAATTGATTCTGTTTATATATCTTCAGTAGTAAATTTTTACATAGTTTTCATTTTATATTCTATAACCTTGAAAAGTAGTTTACCAGCCATTCAGTATATTAATTGTTTATTGACTAATATTTCATTTCAATGTCTGTGTTTCGGTTTGAATAACCAAAAATGTAAAAATAAACTAATAATGAGCACTATATTTTGGTTTCAAACATAATGAAAAACAATAAAACTGCGGTGTATGAACGGATATCGATGATTGCAAAAGTATTCCTAATTACAAATAACTATGGAATCTGACTGCCTGTATGGAAACATTAAATTTATATTATATCGTAATAAGTATCAAATGATAATAAGAAGAGGCAGAAAATTGATTAATATTCGTTTTTACCAAATTCTAATTGCTTGTAATAAATTTTGATGAATAAACTAAATGCAGTACCTATTATAGAACTCACCTCGAACACTATTCGAAGTTCAAAATCAGTAACCTATCAAACATTTTCAACCTGACTAATAAAGTGTTCTCGCAGCTCGGATATTCTCGATATTTTCCGTGATCTTTGTCTTATTTTTATTACTACCATTTAATAATAAATAAATACTCCAGAATGGGTAATGGAGGAGTATATGACTTACAATTAGGCATAGACAAACATTTTAACATACATGAAAAAAATCAAATCCAAATAAACGTATACTGAACTTATTTAATGGAGGTTGGCTAATGATTATTAGCCAACGGATTCTGTGTAATAGTTCAACTCTCGTATTGGAAATTCTGACCACAATAGTGTACGCTAAATCAATTAATATAACGAAATGTATAAACTCTACCATAAAAGGATTGTATGACTTCCGTAAATCCAACCTTGAAAGTTTTCTAACTCACTCGCAATTATTAATTGGTATACTTTCTATAATAACAGCAACAATATCAACGAGAATGTAATCTATTCTATAATTCAGTTCTCTCTCACTTAAACCAGTGCATCCCATACACTACAATAGAAATTCTCATCAAATGATAAACCCTGGGTCTCAACTCTCGTAAAGCTTTGCATCCAAAACAGGTGGAATGCGTATCGTTCAAAGAATTTCGCGGCCTATAACCATTGAAAACATTAAACTAAAATTGAATTCCTTTATGCCAAACAAAGATGGGCCAATAAAGCTCATTCAGTCTCTAACCTAAGAAAAATGTTTCATTCAAATACCCCTACGAAATAACAAGAAGCAGCAGAAATAATGAACACTTTAACAGAGAGTAAAAAGAAAAGTAATAAAATTAACAAAAGCTTTTCGACTTTGTCAAAGAATACCATATTTAAATAATGTTCAAATTAGAATATAATTATATAAGTAAGTTTTTTAAAGCATCTTTTTTAAACACATCAATTTATTTATAAATCTTCTGCCACTTTCAGTCTACATCTTATTGTCGTTAGGATATAGTTTAAATGTTAAAGTGATAAAATAACTTTTATATTTTATTTCAGCATATATTTTCTTATTATGAATTAGATAAAAAGTATACAATAGCTATGGAATTAGAAAATATTGTTGCTAATACTGTTTACATCAAAGCTAAAGAAAGTAAGTTCATTTCTAGATACTACCTATAATTTCAATTCCTTCAAAAGCTGTATTTTATATTTTTCTCTGCTATATCATGTATCTAAACTATAGTTATATTTGTTCCAGATAAACTTAGTTTCTATGTTCTATGGTGTGACATTGTGCAAATGTCACATTACTTTCTTTGAGACTTATACTAATATTGATCAGTTTATGTAGAAATGTGATAATTCGATGTCTTTTTATGTTATTTAATTTTTATTCAATAATAAATATTATGGAATACACAATTTATGAAAATGTAGTTGCATACCTCAGAGACAAAACTGTTTTATAATAAACTTGTGATATAAATGAAATTATCATTTAAAATATTGAAATAAAGATATTTTATGTAAAGCATGTTTAAAAACTCACTGATTTAAACAAATCATAAATAACTTTTACAATTGTTTTGATGTGCAGTGCATAAAGCTAACATGATTGATGTAGTTAGTGCGTCTGTATCATACTGTAAGTGCAGAAATATTAATCTTTCAGAAGGTTTAATTTAGAATGAAAACATTAAAGCCATATTTTTTAATGCAATTTGATAGCAAGTTCAGCATGCAAAAAAACATCTTGCATATAAATTTTCTTATTATCTTTGCTGAATTCATCTTAAATAATGCTAAGACATCTGATTAAATTTTATCGTATGATACACTGCAAATAAATTGACTATATCTAGAACATTTAAAATTATCTTTGTAACATTGGAACAATATGGAGTATTGATTTAAAATGTTTAAAGATAATGTATAAGATATTTAATTTAAATAAATCATTGACAATTTGAAATTTGAAGGCCAACCAATAATATTATTCACTATGACCTATATTGCAAATAAAAATGACTAAGTATTTAATCACACAATTTCCTCAAATTTGTCACCAACTAATAAATAGTGGCTAAATATCACTATAATTTGTTCATAACTTGTTGCTCATATCTAGACGACTAGATAATTGATAAAATTTCAGCATATCTATCCAAATTGAAAACTAGTCAGCTAGATATTCATAAATCATAGCATAAGTTGTAATTTTGATAGTTATTTTTATTTGCTGTATAGGTACTTTAATAAATCAATGCCAATTTATTTGCATATTTTGTATTTCAGCATAATAATTTTTATTTGCAATGTATATGAAGTCTACATCTATTCAATTGTAAAGAAATGTAAATAATGTAATCTTCAGTTATGACAAATATTAAAGGGGTTAGAGTCATTGAAACCATTGATTGAAAATGAATTGAGCCTTAAATGCTTTGTTTATGAAATCTATGAACACTGCAATGCATTGGTGATCTAATAAATGTTGTACTCTTATACAATTCTTCTTTATTGGCAAGGATTTCCTAGTGACTGCAGGATTTAATATGGTTTGCTTCTTTTCCAACCCCTTGTATTAAATGGATTGTTATTTCAAGAAAGACTTAAATGATAAATATAATATTCTAGAAGCAATTAAATTATGAATGTATTGTCTTTGTGTAGAGCAGTTTATCAGTCAGATTGCTTAAATATATTCTTTTTTACTAGTGTTCAATTTGTTAAACAGTATTGAAGCAAAGTATTTTTCTTGTTTTCTGTGGTACAATGATGTCAGTTTGCCGACTAGTATGATGCTTTGTCACTCTGAGTTGTATTTAAAATTTGAATAATTGATTCTTTTATAAATATTCTTAAAAGAAATATTGGAAACACAGATTGGCATGCTCAATGGAAAAATAAATCAAAATGTATACTATTATAGAAATGATTAAGTTACCTTACATACTTTTTATAATTCATTTAATTCAGTAAGTACCTATATAAAATATCTGTGAGTGTATATAACCCACACCACAACTTTACAAATTTAAGAATGTCTAACTAGAACTATTATTATCTATAGTGAGATTTTTTTACTCATACATATATAAAAGTAATTAATTCTAAATTTTTATTTTTAAGATTTACCTATTCTGAAAGTTTGTTAGGTGTATATGCTGCACCCTACTTTTTGGTCAAAAAATCAATAAAAGGTGGCTTATACACTAAGAAATACTGTATTATACAGTATATATAAGTTTATTTAGGATATGCAATTTAATAGCCTAAATATATTTACTAAATTTACTATAACAATGATTCATAAACTAAAGAAGAAATTATATTTTAATGAAATATTTTATTTTAAGGTGGAGCTAATAAAGATAAAGGACGCAGTAAAAAATGGAAAGATCTCTTGAAACTTCCTCATATCTCATTATGCAATGACATTGAGAACACTTTTGGTTAGTGATTTTGTGTACTAATAATTTCAATCTACAGGGCTGGCCAAAAATGACCTTACAGTAAATCCCTAAAAATTAAACACAAGCGAAATTTAATTATGTGAATAGAAATCACATTTAGTGATTTACTGTCACTTATAGCCAGCCCTGTAGTATATGTATATATTAGTTGTTTTTTGTTTATTTCTATTGTAGTGATTAAATATTTGGTTAATAAGAAATAATCAGCTAAAATGAAGTTTGAACTTGCATAGTTAAAAATCTTAGTGGGAGGTGGATTCATTGAAATAATATGAACATAATTAAATATTTAATTGTTACAAGTTGGTAAACAAATGTAAACCAATAGATACCGCCTGCTATGTCTACAATTAAAATAAGAACTGTATAAGTATAAAACTAACAAGTACTGCATATTTATATGTAAATATTTTTATTTTATAACCACTACTAAAATCTAATTTATTGGTTTTAGACAAGAAATATGAATATATTGTTGAACAGCAGCCTATTGGACAGAAACTATTTTGGGAATTTTGCAATTCTCGATTCGATTTGAAGGCATTGACTTCATTTTTAGACAAAGAGGTGACTAGAGCGATTATCAATTTCAAATTTCTATGATCTCAGATGTTTAGTATATTGTAACTGTGTCATAAAGAAGTATAATATCTTCAATGCGATAAAATGGTAATAAACGTGAAATAGTTGTTATTTCTTTGTTGAAATCATTTTAGGAAAAATGGCAAGTTGCTCCACCTGAAGAAAAAGAGTCTATCGCGAAAGAACTAATTCAGGAAAGCATGGCTTATTTCGTAAGGATAATTTACTGTTATATATAAACTTAGCATGTTTTCAATTAATAGGTAATTCATGAATTCATGGAAAACGTGCAATTTTTAAGGTTATGTTTTTTCTCTCTGACAATATTTTAGAAAGAGCGTACCTCGAGTAAGCCGGATGTGATGGCAGAATTAGCTGTGGCAGATAAATTATTAAGCGATGGGAGGAATTTGAATAATGAATTATCTGATAGACTTTCTCTAGAAAAGAATAATTGCAGTGAACCTGAAAATAATGCCGGTTCATCCACAAACAACCGACCGAATTTCAATGATGTAAATAATGCGGATGAGCGCATCAAATCTTTAAAATCGCATTTGGAGGCTTGTTCAAAGTATTTGCAATTATTTTATTAATATGCACACAATTATACATAACATTTGTTTCCTTATATTAATACAAATTTTCCCATTTCAAAAAGTTAACTAAGTGTATGCAAAAATCATAATGGAGAAATATATAGAAATACAACCATACCTATAGCAAAGTTGCGTTTATCAATATAAATGTAATGATTAATTCTTCTACATTTATTGTATGCTTTAATTTACCAACCATTTTATTCATCATAGACATTTTAGTATGAAGGAAACGTTATTTGCTCATAATACATTAGTTGAATTTTATAGCTTCATGGTGTTAAATAAATACTAAATGGCTCGTTCAATTATAAAACAAATTTTTCATTAGGCCTATAATTATTATATTTCAACACCATTTCATTTAGCTTTAAGTTAAAATTCTAGGCATGTGATTATTATGCACAGTAAGAGGATCAATGATGACTTTTTTCGAATAAATATGTATGTACTATGTATAAAGTGATACATTCGTTCCTTGATGTATTGATGTGACAATCTCTGTGAAATGATGACTAAGCTTAATTTATTCTTAAGAATTCTTACATGAGAAACTAAATAGTCTTGTATTTAATATCGTCGCTTTGTCGTATTCAGTTCACTCTCTTCTTATCTTACTTTGTTATGAAAAATATTAATCCTTGTCTACTATTTCTTCTTTATTTCCTTTAACTTGAATCCAATGTTTTTATAAAAGTAATATTTATTACAAGGCTATTGTATTTCATAAAATATAAGGCAACAGTTGAAAAAAACCTTCGGTTAAAAAAACTAATTAGTGATAGCAGTAAAAATGATTTTAAATCTTCCGGTTATGTAATCATTTGATATCTACGAGTCAATTAAATATAGTGTGAATATTTAAATGGTGAATGTCCAATTCATTGATGTAGCTATATTGTTTTTGTTTCAGAAAAATTCACGAATTTCTTTCCAAAACTCCTTTTGATGATTTCATCAACTCTCTGTATTTCAAACGATACATTCAGTGGAAATATTTAGAAAGGTATGTAAAATTTTGAGTCATTCACTATATATTGTAAAAGTAATCGATATATTTTGCACGTAATTTCACTTTAGGAGCAAATTACTGATAGAAATAAAAATATCATTCTCTAAATTTCGTTTATGGCTCATGCATATTGCTAAGTCTTTTATAATGTTATTCATAGTTAAAATTTTCCTGTAAAATAAAAACATTGTATGAAACTCGATAATGTTAAAACATTTCATGTAAATTCTCGTATGCTTATTGCTCTATAACCAATATTTATAATGCTATTTTGGAGCAATGCTTTGTGTTTTTCAGATTTTACATTCTGAATACAGTTTAGGTTCCCCAACAATCTACTACTTTATTTCAGCACTTGTGTCTGAAATTCTCACACTATTGTCAAGAGTATAGAGTTGTACTTAGTATTTTGTTTGTGGAGTTAGGTAGTAGGTATATTTCACCTCATACCTGTCTGCAAAACTTTCTGTAATTTATAAGAATTATATGAGATCTAAATTTAAAACAATTTATGCATTAGGCTGAGAGAAAAAACTAAAGGAATCTATAAGAAATTCTCAGTCATATGCTTTATCCATATCCATTTTCTTTGCACTTTGGTTTGTAAATTTTTGCTAAAGTACAACGTACAGTTTTAAATATTATTGATGCGTCAGTTACTTAAGTACCGAAAGAAGTTTTCATTATTAAACTCTTGTCATTTTGCAATCAAACTATCCCCAGTGTTCATCCAATCTATCAGCGTGCATAAATTGTCCTCAGTCATCTCGAGAGGCTTACTTATTTTTTTCAATTTATTATCTAGATTTTGTTTTTAAGATTTCAACGCACAGTATAGTTTTCATTGCCCCGAGTAGTTTATTTAGATTCAAACCCTCTACTCATAGATCCTATATCATGTATAATTATAGCTGTTAAATCAGAAATGAACATCTTATGACCGTTTAGGAGTGGCTATAAACCATTACATTTATCCATCTTTAGTGACTCATATGGAAATCTCTATCACATTTTATTCTGTATAATATTATGGTATTACGATGCATTGGATGAAAGTGAGAGATTGACTATTTTAAGGATAATGGGTGCAATAATATTTCAGCCCAAAAACAATAGTAATGTCTGGTTATATTCATTCATGTGCTTAAATTTCAAAATATTAAGCACGAGGTAGTTTTTAAGGTAAATATACAAGTATGTTTATAGCAATAAATAAGAATAAGGTCTTTTAATGGGACCAGGTAAATCTAAGAATCTTTTAATTCATTTTTATGTATTATCTCATTTCATTTTTTTCATTAGTCTGAATCAGTATTATTCCTCTGAAGCTGGAGTAATTATTCAATTTTATTTGTATTTAAGCTCCACATCGCTCAAATAATTTTTGAGTGATGCTCTGTGTGTTGTTATTGTGTATTTGTTTTCTCATTTCTAGACTAGCGGTTACTAAGCATACATTCCGCATGTATCGCGTCCTGGGGAAGGGAGGTTTTGGTGAAGTGTGCGCCTGTCAAGTCAGAGCTACTGGTAAACTCTATGCTTGTAAAAAACTTGAGAAAAAGCGTGTTAAAAAGCGCAAGGGTGAAAATATGGCGCTCAATGAGAAAACAATTCTTGAAAAAGTTCACTCTAGATTTATTGTAAGCAAACATTTTAGAAACTAACATTTTCTTCTTCTCTACTATATATACACTTCTGTCTTCCAGGTGATGTTGTATAATTAACTGTCTCATTCTATTCATTAATGCGGAGTTATTTGTTACTTTTAAATGAATAGCAAAGATTATTGAAATGATCCCTGCCATTTCAAATATGTATTTGTGCTGTGTTCACAGATAACTGGGTTCGAGTCCCAATTTATTAGATACTCTGCGCGATTAAATGATACGCATTATAATAAATTGGGGCTCAATATTTATCTTGAAAATTTTCACCGATGTAATAAATAAGTACCCAAATTATTGATTATTATGAGTAATTTGTCCTTTTATTGTGTGTTTATTTGTATGTAGAGACTAGTTATTATCTCTCTTTGTATGCGTGTATTAGATTAGTAAGAGAGATGATAGTCTACAATAGAATAGATTTCTTTATTATAATATATCATGCTTTATGTTGCTCAATGCACTGGATTGTAATTCAGCTGAAATTTCCTTATTGACTGTGTCTACACATCTATTATTAGATTATTGTATGCTGTGATGATTTCTTGATGCCACCAGATGAATATCAACTGTGGCTCCAATAGACGTCTACTTAACTGATCTTTACTGATCTATCCATTAGATCAATTCCGCCTGTGTGTGTTTGTATTTGTATAGTTGCTGTTTCACTGGACATAATCGGGATGTGCCTGAGATTAGAAATTGGATCAATCATTCGTTTAGACTGAATTCAACGGGGCTGCTTTACTCTACAACTCATATAAAGATTTATACTTCGATGCTTACTACATCGGCAGATTTTGATGTAGAATTATTTCACTATAATCCTTCTAAATGTATGAAAAATGTATCCATTTAATCCTATTCGATATATATATAATGGATGCTTCTTCAGATTGGATTTATAATTTGAAATAATTTATGCATTGAGTAGAAAATATAATGGAATTTAATAGAGATATTAAATTCATGCTAGTAACTTTACTTTACTTATTATTAGTTAAATTGAAATTAATCGTATGTAATTGAGTTATGAAAACATGATTGAGACTGAACTTCGAAATGCTCTAGCTATTTCTATTTGTCTTCTCTCTTTCCTATTATGACTTCATTTTATTTTATTCTGTCGTTTCACGTGTAAATTAAGAATTCATAATGTTTTAATTTTTTAAGTCTAATGATCACATACAGTCTAAATAACACACGCGTGGATTTTATCGGTTAAATTATTTTTACAGATGCTTGTTGAACTATAGCTGACTATGTATTGTAATTCAATATGCTTGAATGATTTTGTTGGGATCTATGTAAATTAAATGGGAATTAAACTATAATTACCGTGTGTTATCACAAATAAATGAAACTATCATATCAGACAGGCAGAAGTGTTTTATTTAGAAGAGGGTGTAGTGTGTGTGTGTGTATGATATTCCATTACTGAATAAATAATTCTTGTAAGCTCAAATATCTATTCATGTTAAAGGAATAATAATTCTTTCACTTAAATAAAACACATAATTCTTTCCAGTAGTTTCTGAAGCGTTCCATTCCCAATATGTGAATGGTGAATGATTTGTGGTGCGAATCTGAAACATAATCTTTTAACTATGCTATGGCGAATAGTTTTAGTAAAAGATCACAAATTAACATCTTACGCTTGTAGGTTTCAAAGAAAATTTGGTATTTTAAAGATTTATTAACAAGAGCTTTTAATTTTGGAGCCTCCTATTTTCACCAAACATTGAATATTTATTTCTTACTTTGTATCTTTAGAAGAGTGCAGTTGGTTATGAAAACTTCATCCAAACAAATTTTCGATATTTTTCCTAATGGGAATTTTAGGTTAATCTTGCTTATGCATTTGAAACCAAAGAAGCTCTGTGTTTGGTATTAACAATAATGAACGGTGGTGATCTGAAATTTCACATTCATAATATGAATAGTTCACCCGGATTTCCGGAAAATCGAGCAAGATTTTATGCAGCTGAAATCACTCTGGGTTTGCAACATTTGCACAATCTAAGAATCGTGTATCGAGATTTAAAACCGGAAAACATCCTGATTGACGACATAGGTAATTTTAATATTTTTAAGTCTATTTAAAATTGTTTATTTGTATGATAATGGAACATACTATTGTTTTTAATAAAATATATTATAAGTATAATTCCTTTTTATAATAATATTAATTTATTCAGTTATAGATCATGTACCAAGATTGTTTATATAGGAAATCTTATGGATTAAATTTTATGGATGGATTATTCAAGAGAAAAATTATATTTTAATTATTTTATTTATTCAGGACATCTTCGAATATCAGATTTGGGTTTAGCTGTCGAAATAGAGGAAGGCGGTACCGTCAAGGGCCGTGTCGGAACAGTTGGTTATATGGGTGAGTTCTCGCAAATTTTCTAGTCCAATAAATAACCATTATTGGTAAATACAAGCATACTAAGTATTATTTTATTTTTTCATTAAATGTGAATCAGGCCAGACCGCATTATATATTCTCACAATTACCTGTTTTCCTTTTGAGCCGAAATCCCATAAATGTATTCCCAAAGTCAATTTGTTTTCTCAGCCATTATTACGCAATCCTATTATCATTCATTCGTTCTATTTTCTAAGCGTTTTATTACTGTACTCTCATCATATTTCATCTCACTTAAGAAGGGAAGCTGTTGTTTGGATATGGTTGGTTAATATTGGTTTAGATATTAAAGACATAAATGGACTAAAAATTGGTGATGATAATTGACTTATGATCAGAGAGTAATATTCTATTCTATTTATTTATTCACTATTAACACACTATTAAGTTGCAATAAAAGTTTAGTGAAAAATTAGGTTATTGAGGCTTATTTGATGATAGCATTTGATTGAGTAGTTAAAAATCTCTTATATAGGATGCATTTAAGCTTTAAAAATTTCTATTTAAGCTCTATATTTCAATTCTAATAATAATGGCAATGATGTAGTTACTTTATTTTATTTTTCAATTTTTCAATACTAAACATTTCCTTATTTAAATATGATTTGAAATTAATTAGTCAAATCTATCATGAATAGTTATCAACCTATCCACCTGGAGACAATAAAGTTTACACTAAATGAAATTAGCTTACCACACCCAAAACACTGCTTTTAATTAAATTTAACTGAGCATAGAAATTCTCTGTAATTATGTTATTTACATGCAAGACTGCAAGTAAAATTTGAAATCTTACTAGACACTCTTATTTCCTCAAACATATCTGTCTCATCTGTTCTCAATTCTATCTACACTATTAAGAAAAATCTCCAATGCTTTTGAGCAATTTCCAATTGTGAACAGAATTTTAGTCATATAGTTAAAAAAAGTTATTTATAAGTTAGTAAATGTGTTGAAAATATGGGTGTACGAACTTTCATTTGATAAATTGATTCATTTCTGTGCCCAAAATAAGGGGAAAATAATTGTTACATTGTCTCTTGTTATCACCCATAACAACAGACGAATTCAGTTTGCTTTGTTCGTTCATTTGTATTTCAAGCACAAATAAAATTGATAGTTTTTTAATTTTATTAAAGCTTTTACTTGTATATATTCAATCTTATTGTGATGACTGGATCCTATGGTAGTTTCTGAATGCCATTTTCTTACATAGTATATATAATAGTTAATAAGAGCATAAAAGTAAATGATATTGTTTGATACAGTAAGTGCAATCAACCTTGCTTAACTCGGAATAATCGAGACTAGGTGAGTATTTTTATCCGAGTTTATGTACTTAATCTTAGCTAAATTCTGTCCTCTTTAGTAACACTCAGTAAATACGGAATACAGTTCATGAAATAACCATCGATTTATTTTTACAACAACATATCTAATTCAGAATGTTAAATAGGGGCAGATTCCACATTCATTATTTCGTTAGCAGTCTTGAATTGAGCCGTTCATTCTGTCACCATCATGTAATTTTAACCCACAATAATTGTTCTCGTGTGTCTACTTCTTATTGCCACATGATTCTAATATGTGCTTATCAACTTAGGTTTGTAGGGATTTTCAGTGTAGCTATTGCAGAGTTCACTGATCATATAAGTAACACGAAAAAGTAATACTTACACGTGATTCATAGCGAAAGGGGAATTGTTTAATAATTAAAACGAAAAGTATTATTATGTATTTATAATTAGCATTCATGCATTAAAATTAAAATTAACAGTTTAAAATAAATACTTGAAATACTTAACGATAGAAATGATTCGTTAGTGTCGATTATTCGTTAATAAAGACCATATTGATCTAAATTTTATTTCAATCGAATTTTAGAATAATAATGTTTAAAAATGTATTTCTATTGTAAAGTTATGGAATCATTAATTAAAATTGCCTTGTGTATAATTTAAGTAATGTGGATTATTTAGTATAATATGATGAAATAAAAATTTTGTATCGATCGAATCAACTAAGATTGCCAGCAGTATTGGTATTGGATGTATTTGGTATTGACATTCAATAGCCAGGCACTGCGGTAATTTGACGTCTATTAATATAGATCAGGTGGCAGTGCGTTTGACATTATCGATATTCATCTAATATAAATTTGTTAAGTAAGGAACAGTCTAACAGCATCCGAACCATGTATTTTATATGAACTGCATTTAATATCTCTATTTGATTGACTACAAGTGATATGTTAAGATTAATCTAGCGTTCGCTTTATCCTGATTCTGATTTGAGTAAAATTCATCACTTTAAATTTAAAAATGTATATCTTATTCTTTTGATCGTAATAATATTAGATGAAATAGACCTTTTTGAATAAGTAAAAATCGGAATTTCTCTAGCAGCATAATGTTTAATGAAAAGAATAAGTTGCTGACGAGAAAGCAGTATAGCTTCGAAAATATTCCAATAAAAGATTTTACAAAGCAGTTGTCGCCTTTCTCTTTTCATTTCTTTTTGAATAAATTTGAATGATAGCAATAAACAATGTCAAATTTATAATGGATATAACTTTAACAAATACTATTTGTTAAATATATTTTACCGACTTAACGCTAAAAATATTCAATGATATTTTTCATCAATTGCTTTAACACAATCATGAACCGACTGTAAAGCGAAATACATGGTTTGACATCGTTAATTTTTTAGAATTTGTATTTTTCTTTCGAGTTCTTTTTTTAGCTAGATGCTAACTGACAACTTGTTTTTGGGGTAAACTGGGATTGTTTTCCTTGTCGTGTTCGCACTATTTGCACAGCGCATCGATTTCTTACTACTCTATTTTCACTCACAGCGCTAGTATTTAGTCCTCCATCAGTTGGAATGCAACATTTACGAGCTAGCTAAAATATGAATATTTATATAGAAGCATTAATCAGGATGCTCATAAATATGAGAAATAAGCTTAGGGTGAAATTATTTTCTAGCTGTTTAATTAAATATCAAAACCTAAGCTAACTGTTTATCTCTAATATTTATGGATACCCTGATTAATGTTCCTTTTTAGGCTTCTCCTAAATGGTGTGTTTTAGATTATAGCTTTATCTTAATTATTGTATAGGTAGTGATTTTCTACTAATTAGTATTAACAGTACACCTAAATTGCCCAAGTAAATTTAAAAGTAACTAAAATTGCAATTATTTGTGTGTTAATTCATATTTCGAATAAGCTCATTATTAAAATTAGTTAATTAACATCTGAATGTCACTAAAACTAAAATTAGCTATTCTAGCACCTGTTCAAACAACTCGTAATCTAGGAGCATATTTCATATGATTGCATCAAATATCTTGTAATATCTCTACTCTGTTTTTACAAACATCTCCGGAAAACTTCTTTGTCTGTTACAAAGAGTTCTAAATCTCCATGGTGAACTGGCCTCCCCATTATGAAACGCATTCAATTTAATGTATGTACTTCTTTTCACATATAATACCATCGCTTAATGGGGACTCATGCAAGATCTGATAACTGTCAATGTCACTGATTGTTATACTTGGCAGTCGGTCGGCAGCTTATTTGTCCCATAGCCAGCACCAAGCGTACAGGTGATCGCGCTTTCTTGGTCACCACAATTTAAAAACTTATATTTTCTCAATTTTATTTTTCAGCTTTCATTTCTGTAAACACACCTGACATTGTGATCAATATAGGGGCACTATATTAAATAAATTATAAAAATATTATATTATCATTACCAATGAACGTTATGGACGTATCTGTTGTCAAAATGATAGGGTCTGCTTATTAATTATTATTATTCGCCTTAATTATTTTAATAAATCTATTCAGCTCCCGAGGTTGTAAAGAATGAAAGGTACACATTTGGTCCAGATTGGTTTGGTCTTGGCTGTATCATCTATGAAATGATAATGGGACAGGCTCCCTTTAGAAAGCGAAAAGAACGAGTAAAACGTGAGGAAGTAGATAGGCGCGTGAAAGAAGACCAAGAAACCTACAATGAAAAATTCTCCGATGAAGCGAAAGATGTTTGCTCAAAAGTATGAATTTCATCTTATTCTATAGAAATGACGATTTTATTTTTACAATATAACTAAATAATTATAATCCTATCCATCATTTGATTGGTATTTAAATTTTTTTGCACATGTGCTTCTAATCTAGATTATGTGATCAAAATATAGTAGATAATCATTCCATTTATTTATCCTATACGCATTTTCCTGGACTGGTTGTTCTTCAGAAATCTAAATCTATACACACCCGTGTGTAAAAACAAAGAAAATAGATTTATTTCCTCCATTATTTATGTGGTTGAAATTATATGTTTAGGAAGATAAGATACTGCCAACTCTGATCCCTTCCAAGCCTAGAAAAATTGATTTCTCTGACATGAAATCCACTTAAGGCTGTAATGCTAAACAAAAGTGAGAGTTTTTTTTAGGAAAAGGTTGTTTTGAAAATATTTTTCGTCTACTGAATTTCTATTCCTCTCGCCTTTCAAATTATTCTTAAGAAATTCACTATTTAAATCTTTAGACTGCTGAAATGTTTCGTTATTATGAGAATGTGAAATGCCTTGCTTAAAGACAGCAGAGGCTGTGATTGAAGTCCTATTATAATGTGTCTGCAGGCTACTTACTTTATCTGGACCAGTGAATTCATTTCTCTTTCGTTTCTTGCTATATCTTTGAGTGCCTTCCCATGGCATCTGATTGCCAGTGATATTCTCATCGCTATATCTAGACATTTCGCTCAATCTTACATGCTATATTGCAAATATGTATGGAATCTTAGCATTCTTTTCTATTCTTAATTAGAATAGAATTATTATAATTGTAATGAAGATGAGAAAATATTAACTATTTTCGTTTATTTCATCCACGATATAATATAAATTTGGAAATGTAATGTAATTATTGTGTCTCACGGGTTAATTATAATTATGTTTATCACCATAGAAACAAGACTTGCAATTTTCGAATTTCTTTGTTAATTCCTTTTATTCAAAATTGACGAATACATATATGCATATGTATATGTATTGCCGTATGAATGTAATTTTAAATATGTTGAATTTAGTAAAAATATTATCTAGACAAATTTAATGCATTATTGATGATGCTTATTGTTTAACTGCAAAGCATTATGTTTCTTGGTATCTTTAAAAACACTCGTGTCAATTCTAGATGAAATCATACTTTTAAAATATGACTTTCACTCGCCTATAAGCTTGACCAACTCAAAATTAAATTATAAACTTTTCCTTTTATTTCATCTTATTCAGCCTTTGTGGATTTTTTGTGTATTTGAAACCATACAGTAAGCAGATTGTGTAATTAATAAAGCACTCAAAACCATTGGAAATTCTCTGTTATGATAAACATTAGCGGTTGTCAACCATACAATTTATAAAAGATAATAAACGATTGATCTTTATCCGAAACAAGGATGCCTCCCCTCGATCCCGGAGTTATTTAACAGACTGAATTATTTCGTTAGGAAAAAGTTTCTAAATTATTAACAAGAGCAGTTTTATCTTCTGATAAATTATCAACTAATAAAAGACTAAGACTTAATTGTTAAACACATATGACCAATATGGTGTAGTCCTAAATAGCTCTGATGAATGCTTAGATAAAAATAAAATTGTCTGATCAAAAGAATTAAATAATCAATTTATGGAAGGACTGATAAAAACGTAAAAAATTGTTTTTAAGCTAAACTCCATCAATCAACAGTTCATTCATACATATAGCTATGCATGTTGCGTGGTAAATTTATGTACTCGTAAAACAGAGTAAGTAATTTATGATAAATTAATTACATTAATTGTAAATACATAAGATAATAAGACAAAGTCATATCAATTCAAATGCATTTTAATTTTTGTTTTGGCTTATTAATAACATCTGTCAGATAGTAATTATCCCACAAGTTGATAGGGAAATCTCGTTATTGTAGTATTTAAATGGATGATAGCATCTACCTAGATACCTAGATACCTGAGACAAATAACTTCTGATTTGTTTTATATTTCAGTAATCAATTTCTACACTAGACTAAAAGTAATATAATGATTCTTCTCTTTCTAGCTTTTGTTGAAAGATCCGAAAGAACGCCTAGCCTGTGGTAGTGAGGGTGCCAGTGTGTTGAAAGATCATCTATGGTTCTCTACTGTGAATTGGAAACGATTAGAAGCTGGCGTCGAGGAAGTGCCATTCACACCAGATGTAAGAGTTATGATATTCATGATATTTCGAGCAGTGTTTCTTTTTTTATTAATTTCTAAATTTAAATATAATATTTCGATTCAAAAGCATTGGAACTTTAAGATTATTTTTGTGATTTATCTTCTGATTGTATACTGCTTTAAAATTTGCAGTATAGTTTTCTTGTGTGGGTGATAAATAATTTTAAAATGATGCATCTCACTTCAAACTATTTCTTTTAGCTATTGAAAATCGGTAACGATTTAACTAATACAATTAATTGTTTTACGATTTGAGTGGAATCATTTCAGTGAAATATGAAGCTTTGTTTCACCCGCACTACAGCGAAAATTTTTAATAAAAGGAAGTATTCATTAATTTATCGATCTGTTGTTTTCTGGCGGAAAATAATGAATTTTTAACAATCGATTTTATGTTGTTCACTTAGTTATATGAAATTGTGCGATATTTGGTAATGTTGATGATAGTGAATTACGTGTTTTTATGAGAGCATAAATAACTTAAATTGCATCAATTAACTTATTTATTTTTTGCTTTAGAAAATTCTTATTTTGGGAATTTAACTGATCGAAACATTCCAATTTGGCTCGATAATTTAGGGTGCAATGCAAAGTTATGTGTATTAGATAATATTCTCCATTTTGTATGATTAAATCAATTATTTATCTTCTAGTACACGTCTTATGGATTATTTTTTTATTAATGAAACATAGCATGATTGGAAAATTTGATAGAATATATAGCTATATATAGTCAGATTTCTGTACATTTTTATCTAAACTTTGTCAACTATTGTTTCTCTTACTTTACAGAGGAATTATATCACTATTATTAATTATGGAATATTCCAGATGTAAACGTTTTCATAAATCAAAAACATGAAATATTTCTTTCTAGAATACTACCATGACTGACACTATTAAGTCGGCAGAATTCGTCTTAATTCAATTAACGGAATTAACTGATAAAGATATAGCGTTAAAAGATTTCCATTGGACAATTTCTCTGCACACTTTTAGGGAACCTTAAAAATATGAATATGATATGATGCAATATGATGCTCAAAACAAGCTATTTGATTACTCTTATTCAATAGACCATTTAAGTAACTATCTTATTCAATTACTTTAATATGTTTCGTAATTTCATGTGAATCAGTCACAATTAGGATTAAGTCCGCTTGTAGTAGCTTTTTACGCGATGCGTAAAAACAACTTTTGTCAAAATGGAAATTGGATTTTTAGAATTGATTTGTAACTGCACGCTATTTGTTATTGATTATCTGCGTGGCTCGTTGTCATTTCTGCCATTTGATAAGAGAGAAATTCCCGCTGTATAATTCAAACAATTCCCCAAACCATTATGCTTGCACAATCTACCTTCATCTAGATAAAAAGCATAAAGAAATGACTGCTTGCCTGATTAGACGATAAAGTCACTTTGAATTCACATTATTTTCATTCCATTACAGGGACAAAATTTACGCTTTATCGCTTTTCATTTAAGAAAAAGTGATGTTATTCTATCACACCTTTTATTCTAATAATAATCGCTTTCTTATTTGATTCGACATATGAAAGACTTTTCGAATGTAGAGTAAAATTTAAAATGTGTTATACATTATCATGAAATAGATTATTAGAAAAACATCCAGATAATGATCTGAATTGAAATTCTTAATTTTAAAGCATTTTTTCGGTTAAATTGTCCGTATTTTAATCAAAGTCTGGACGAATTCTTTTTGTATTAAAAAAGTCATTATAAAAGCTATATTAATGTCTCGATTTTTACTCTTGATTACGCAGTTTATTAGTAATAAATAATGTTATCCCGAAGATCTCCTAACTAATTAAGATGAAGGGGTTTTATTTTGATGGCTGAAAGATGCTTGCTCACTCTTCTGTGGATTCTTCTGACCACAGTAAGCATGGACTAAAGCTTTCAACAACTTCAGTGCCTAGTGTGATAACTAAGAGAATAAACAAGGCATTCATTCGAGTATCGATTACCCATCGATCATAATAGATATATAACGATAATTTAATTAGCTTGATCACAACACTATCTTCTCTTGACATATGGCATAGGCGTTTCACTGTCTCTTCTCGTTTGGGTGCTAATAATGTTTTTTTTGTTTCTACGAATTATGTAGTATCTTTCTGATCGATTATTTAGCAATTTTATTCTCTTATTCCATAGAAATCATAATAGATCGTATATATATTATTATATGCATCTATTATGTACGAATATCATAATCACATGATATGTTCTCAAATTATGCTATTAATTAATTTGGTTATAAGCTTTTATTAGTGTTAGCACTTACTAATAAATTTATTACTACTTGTAGTATCAAATCAAACCCATATAACGCTAATGTTTAAAAACCTTATTCAATAGAACTGATTTTACTGAAAACATTTTAAAATAGGGAGATTAAATAGATCAATATTAAAATGTCAATATTCTGATTGTATCAAATTTCTATGCGTGTTTTAGCCCCATGCTGTATATGCCAAAGACGTATTGGATATCGAGCAATTTTCTACCGTGAAGGGTGTAAATTTGGACCAGTCGGATGAATCGTTCTACCAGAAATTCTGTACCGGTGCGGTTAGTATACCTTGGCAAGATGAAGTAAGAATCACTAATTTCTTATGCAAAAATAATGATGATATTAAATCATACAAAGTAATCATATTCACTTGAAATTTATCTTTATGATTAATTAATTTTAAAAAAACTTTGTTAAACTTGAATTTTAAATCTCTTTTCATTATAAAAATAACTTTGTTGACATAGTTTTAATGATATTTTATTAGATGATCGAAACAGAATGTTTTCAAGACATTAACATTTTCTACAAACAAAGTGGGGAACTTGTTGACGATCTGAATGAAAATCTACCTCCACCACCGCCCAAAAAAGGCTTCTTTTCTAGAATTTTCAAAAGGGGAAAAGTATGTTCAGTATTTGTGCTTAACCTAACAACAACTAATCATTTAATATTTTATTTACCTTTTTATTTTGCAACCTGCTTAAGTTTCTTTGATTTTTTGATAACAAAAACAAATATTGATTTTTTTTCGATATGAAAACGTTTGATCATCGTTAATTAGCGTATAATCATTATTTTTTATCTGGCATTGAAAATTCTACCTGTCAATAAGAACCACTCGCGACTGTGCATAATTTAGGCTGTAAGTCGATGTTTGCAATAGGAATGCTTAATATCTAGGCCAGCTAATTTGTTCAAAGTAAATGGCTCGCATAAGAATTCTATATGTCACGTTTGTTTTATTTAATTTCGACAGAATTAAAAGAATGACACAGCTTAGATTTCTTCCTTATAATAATATTGCATTACATTTACGTTTAATATCCATCTTGAATTCTCGGGTTTTGCAAACATCTATAGACTAAAATTCTCATAATTTTCTTTTATTTTAAGTCTGTAATAACTAGGTTGCTTTTTATGTGTCAACAAACTTCCCTTCTGCCTGCTATCGATGGTTGACAATCTTTTAATTGCATTACAGTAGGTTTTTTCAATTTTATTTTTTCAAATAGTCATTAATATTTTTTTTTTAAAACAAAACTGTCGCTGTTGCAGAATGAAATAAATAGATTTAGAATATTAATATGAATAATATTTTGAATCAGTAATTCGAACATTCATATCTATGGATATTCATATTTATTAAATTTCTGTTCAATTTCTGTACAAAAATAATTTTCTAACATTTCAAATTTATTTGTGAAATATGATGCTCGGAGAGATAATATCTGAGTGGTTCTGGTTGTCAAGTTAACTTACTTACTATAATTAATGTAATGTCACAATATTCACTACACTGTGCTGTTCGTTGCCTTTATAGGTAAAATAATTGCATCTGTATTATTCCTAAACAATAATCAACTTTTCATTCTCGATAGTTAATAGCTGGGACTCGAGCCCTCACTCACTGTCTGTCTCTTATTTATGGTCACAGAGTTATAGTGAGTGCTGAATAATGACTGATTTGGACTACCAATTTAGGTTCAAGTCCCATCTATAGGACTCTCCGGAATGAGGTGTTGATTGTGTTGTATGGAGATACAAATCAAATTATTGAAGTCGGAATATTTTTGACTTATTTTCAAACCAATTGTGTGATTTATTTTTTACAGTGCTGCCAAGTAGACTAATTATTCGAAAGTAGGCCATTCTCATTCATTGTCCGTAATAATTTGTTAAATGGCATTGTTGTTTGTTTAAAACAGTCCTAATGACACAAATCGATCATCTTATCAGTTTTGTATTTGCCTGCCATATTTAGCTATTTTAGTAATGTTATAATTTAGTTGTGTATTATAGTGTCTGTAGTAACATCTCATCATTATAATCATTACGAATAGTGTGTCACCCTTATTATTAATGTTTTCGGTTATTTGTTTTATGATTTAGTTGCGTAATGTTGGCTTCATTCTGTTAACTTGATGTAAGGATAGTTTTAAAATACACATATTATTAAAAGCACTGTTTGAAAAATTAGAGGAAGTCACTATATAGAAGATTTTTTTATTAATGCTTAAGATTTTTGTGTTTAGCGTTGTTTTGTTCATATAATTCTTAGTGATAGCAATAACATATCTCTACACTGGTACACTATAATCCATATGCAAACTAATTTACTTTCACTATATGTTATTTTGAAACTAAAATAATTTATCTATCATTTCCAATGTGATATAAATTTGAACATTGTTGCAACAAACAAATTGATGTTAAACATTGTTTGGAACTTATCAATTTCTTAATTGAGCTATCTCCCCATATTATATGGGACATTATGAGACTTGGGAAGCAAAAATATCATAAAATGTCAATTCCTGATTAATTATTAGTTGATCGGGATGGTATGTCCTGATTTCCATACTTCATTAGTCTGGTTTAATTAAAGCGGACGTAACCAGATATGTATTAAATTCTTACAATAATGCTACTTAGACTGAGTCCCATGCGACTACTAATGAGTTTTCTAAATTATTATCTTACAGCTTAAAATTGTTGTTCAATATTTGTGAAATATTATCATTTTAGATGTAATATTTCCAACAATGGAATGGTTCATTATTTTTTTTTAATCGATGATTAGAAATGTGATATTCAGCTATTCATGTTTCATTAATTAATGCGGCAATAGGATCGATAGACTTAACGGATTTTCTTAAAAAACGAAGTTTTGTCTTCTATACTTATAGTCTTATGTATATCATGCAGCACTAAGTATCACCAAAACTGTGTCCAATATTTAGTTAGTAGGGTGGTTAAAGAAGACGCTTATGATTTTTCAGTTGTAAAAACTTGCTTTCTTCAGGACCATGATGCTTTCTTTATGCTATTCAAGATTAGCTGTGATGTTTTAACAAACATATTCAAGCATAAATTGTCGAAATTATTCGATAAATTCAATTTTGATCCATAAATAATGGATTTGAAGCCAAATGTAATTTCTTTCCTGCATCGATAGCTAACATGAGTTTATCACCACGAAATTAGTTTATCCATCATTGCACAATGAAATATATAGTATAGCAATACAATTATTACGATAATAAGTAATGATATATATAGTAGTAATAACTATATTATCTCATGAAATCATATTTTAATGAACAACTTTACTGGGTTGGTAATAATAATTATTAGTATTACCTTGTGAATAAGTCATCCAAAACGATTTTCTGACAGAAAAAGGACAATTCCTTGAATTCTATAGGATATACATAATAGCATTAAGATAGTCAGTAAGATTAGCATACCAAATCATTAACATTCAATACGGATAAGCCATAGAGATGTAATGAATACAAGGTGATCTATAGAGTGGTGATCTGATTCTCATTGAGGGGACAATTAGAAACATG
>JAYMFX010250448.1:0-19759 GCA_036784945.1 Monocelis spectator
ATAGATATGCGAATATATCAACACATACTGGGTACAAATCAATAGATATGCGAATATATCAACACATACTGGGTACAGATCAATAGATATGCGAATTTATCAACACATACTGGGCACAAATCAATAGATAAAGAAATTCAAAAATGTGTCTCTGATAACGAAATAGCGAAATTCCAAATTTTCCAGCCACATCCACCAACGACTAATTTTCTCTTTTAGCGCTGATGAAAGATCTCGAGAGCAGCGAGATGTGATGGTCGTTGTTCGGTACAATGGTGACATCCAATGGATCCCACCCGCAATCTATAAGAGTACTTGTAAAATCGATATCACAAACTTTCCGTTCGATTATCAGGCGTGCCGAATGAAGTTTGGGTCGTGGACGTATGACGGTTTCAAGTTGGACGTAAAATTTGCGAATAATTTTTCTGAAATCAATTTGGAAGACTATACAGAAAGTAATGAATGGAATGTCATTGAGAAACCAGCCAGAAGAAATGTCAAATATTATCCTTGCTGCAAGGAGCCTTATCCTGATTTAACCTTCTTTTTATAGTGAGTATACAAACACAAATTTAATTTGTTGCTTAAACACTACAGTTTGGAAATATAAATATGTCTGTCTGTCTTCCTCAATCCATACGAATAGCCTCAGACGCAATCCTTCCTTCTATGCATCCCTGCTTGTGTTACCCTGTGTTCTTCTGTCCTCATTGACCCTGGTAATATTTTGGTTACCTCCTGAATCACCAGCGAAAATGGTACTTGGTAAGATTTTAATCAAACATTTTTATAATTTCTAATTGATTATTCATTTTATTTAATTATTAATTTATTTCCATTAATTAATTATTAATTTCTAATTGATTTTAATAATTGATTATTAATTTATAATTATTTATTTTATTTAATTAATTATTAATTTATAATTGATTTTAATAATTGATTATTAATTATTACTTAATTATTTATTTCAATTAATATTAATTTATAATTGATTTTACTAATTGATTATTAATTTATAATTGATTTTACTAATTGATTATTAATTCAAAATAAATTATTTATTTCAATTAATTATTAATGGATCATTTTAATTAATTATTTTTCTAATTATTAGTATAACTCACTAAAAAAGACTTGAGTAATATTTTTGTTAATAAATGATAATGATTTAATTTTTAATGAAATAATTCGACAATTAATGAGACAACTATTTGAAAAATCGATAATTAAAAAGCTGAAATAGTATTTCATCAACGATTTAAGACGATTGAAAATTTCCTTCCGAATTGTTTAAAAAATTACAATCCTTTTACTTTCTCTCGAGGTCTGTATTCGAAGCTCAGGATTTTTCAGCAATTTTTCACATTTTCAGCAATTGATTGGGAAATGTTTATAATTGATGTTGGATTGATGTTGGATCGTGATGGCAATCTCATCAATCCAACAGTAGCCTCGATATCTGTCCAGAAGTCTTAATTTAAGAATGATTTGATGAGGAGATGAGGAAATTAAAGGGAAAGGGAATCTATCACTGCGCATCATTTAATTGGAATGATTCTCTGATTGTTTTATGGATAACAAATTAAGATTCGATATACCCAAAATATATTTAGAGAGAGTTGAAGAACTCTATAGCTGACATTAATTGCAAATAAATAAAATTTAGTGAATGGAATACTCGTATTTCCGTCTAGAGTTACTCCTAACTAACTACGTAACCAGACTCTAAATTGGTCATATGACGAGAGAAAATAGATGGCGTTATTGGTTCAAGGACCAGAGGAACTTCTGTTTGAGAGATTCCTAAATTATGAGAGCCAATCAAATTAAGTATCCTGACGTCACACTCGCGTATTTATCGATTAGATAGTGATCTCTCTACCTCCTTTAAATGGAGCTCTTTGCATGATAAAACACAAATATTGAATGGGCAATGTTAAAATACAGCAGGAGCCAAAACCTTTTCAAATTTCAAGACCGATTACACGCAGGAGCCAAATTTAAGCTCTCTACACTCAAGTGTCATGCCTCTAACTTTACTAGGGTTCGGACAGAGTGTCCAAAACAGTGTCATTAGGATTTTCTGTAGTAATCTAAATATAGCCGAGTTTAAAAACTTCAATATGTTTTAAGATTGTTACTATGTCATTACCACTTTGAGATATCTCCATGAAATTTTAGTATTATGTGGGCAGAGGCATAGAGAGCCAACAGTTTGTTCGTAAAAGTTCGATCGAACTTTTAGATTATAAGTTAGAATTAAAATAGTAGCAGAGAAAATTAAGTAGTATTGGACATTTTTTGGTCATTGTGTCCGACTCCTATAGTGATTAGAAGCATGAAACTTGGAGGGATAGTAGAGAGATTAAGTTTTACTCCTGCGTGTGATCGGTCGTGTTTTGAAAAAGTTTTGGCTTCTGCTGTATTTTTGCTTCTGTGCATTTTTTAGCATTAAACTCATATTGAATTGATTTTAAGTAAATCTTCAGATATATATTTGAGAAAATTTCTATGATGTTTCAAAGAAAATCTTGTAAAAGAATCCGAAATATAGGTCATTTTCATTTCAATCGAGCTACAACAGAAGATAGAAAATCAATATTCTATTTGAAATCATATTTTCGGATGAATATAATTAATCTAAAGAGAAATCTAAATGATTGATTGATATATTGAGGAGGTATTGAGGAGGTATATTTATACTCACTGATATTAACTGAATTAAAGATATCGTAGCGACATTCTCATAACAAAATAGAATATTTTGTTATATGGAAGATGAGTTCATAATATTTGAAATTGAGATAAATTGATCGCAGTTCAAGTGAATCAATAGATTTATTCAGTTATTTCTGAAAACAAATTGATTAAAATGAATCATTTCCAATGAATTCAGTTTATCAGAAAAACTCGTGATATCTCGTGAGTACGTACTATGATATTTCTTTTCATCAAACCAATTCACATAGAGAGAAAAGAAATTATTGAAAAGTCTTCAATGAAGATTTATTGCATCAGATAACTATCATGTCTGCCAGAGAGATATTATATCGCAACCGAACAAAAATGATTAAACGATTATAATTTCAATTTATCAAATGCGTTATCCGTTTAGTAGTGCTACATAGCTGATAGCATATCATACCATTGTCAATAATATTGGCAGCATAATAATGGAATCGATTAGGTATAGGGATGTTTATATTATACTCTTGTTGGTCTTGCTTGCTGCCAACTTTTACTATCTGACTTATTTTTCAGAGTATAGTGATCTGTTTTGCGTAATTTTTGTTGATCTATCATTGAACACGCCATAAAAAAGCCAGCAGGTTTAAAACAAAATTAGTTTAACTTCATTAGTTTCCTACGTCGAAATAGAAAAGGAAAGAAAAAAGAACGCTCCTAGGAGGCATAATTTAGAAATTATTGATTCCCTATACTCGACAACAAGCATCCCTTTCTTGCCCCACATTCCAGAGGTAGATAGATAGATGGTGGTGTCGAGGCGAATCGATAAACAGCTGACTATATAGAATGAAGACTCTCTAATGAAAATATGCCGAGATATCGCCTCAGTGTTTCATCAGGCACAATAGCCTGTTGTGTGATGAACACAACAACAGTTAACAATTTATTTATCTTCTTATGAAGTCGCATATGCTAGAAAATGTTAGCGTTCACTACACACTTCAACACTCTGAGAACACATATGTATACTAATGTACATAATATGTGAGTTATAGCAATCACTGGGAAAATTACATCCCTTCAATTAAAGAGAAGGAATTAAATCGTGTTGAGTGTGTCTAAAATATGCACTACCTACTGAATAAAATTGTTAAGAATTGCATTAATCAGAGAAATGCAGGAAATCATTCAAGAAAGTTTTCTCAAGATTCTTGCTGATCCTAACATCTATACCTTCTATTTCCAGCTCTTCTTAATTTCTCCGGCTAATATTCCATACCGTCGTTTGATCTTCTCGTCCTCTTTTTAGTTGACTCGGGAGTCGCCTGGTACTGCAATGTCGATTATAACCGCTTGTTTGGTTTTCTAGGACTGGCGTATTTTTACTTTGATATTGGTACCATTTGCTCTTATGATGGAATCCTAATTTCTTGCAGAGACCCCAGTGTACAATGTTAACGATTTGATTATGTCTTGCTTTATATTCAGTCCCCGCCAGCTGCTTGCTACATTCCCTCAGTAGATGGCCTACTGATTCGTCTCTTTCCTTGCACATTCTACACAGTGGGGGAAATTTGTTGGCGGAAGATCTTCTTATAGCTTTCACCGCATTTGTATTGAGTGTCTGGATCTTGCGCGGCTTTGGATCAGTGCTTCCGTTTCCTCCTTGAGCTGTCCCCTTTGAAGCCATAGCTATTGGTCATCTGATGTGACCTCTCTTGTCTGTCTGACGAACTGACTATGCATTATCTTAGTCATCCAGTTGTTCAATCTCTCTTTTCTCTTCTCTGTTTTATGTGCCTTTATGCTTTCAGCTTCGTTTAGTACACTTTATGAACATTTCAGAACTGTTGTCTATGTTTAGACTCACTTCCTCATCATCCACACAGTCTTTTATGCTCATTAGACACCTGTACAAACGAGCCAACATTAAGATAAAAGTTAGAACGTCCTAGAAAATGACAAAATGAAGCTCATATGGCACTTCAGTATCCAAACAGATCACCAAATAGAACACAATAGACAAGACATTCTGCTGGTTATAATCGACATTGCAATACCAGACGACTCTCAAGTCAACTCAAAAGAGGACGAGAAGATCGAACGGTATGGAATATTAGCCAGAGAAATTAAGAAGAGCTGGAAACTGAAGACAGCTGAAGTCCTAGATCAGCTATTTGGGCAACACCAAATAAGGGTTTAAGCGCAACACTGTTAGGATCAACAAGAATCTTGAGGAAGGTGATGGACATATCAACAAGCGATATCTAATCGATGAATACCCAACAGGCTTCGGCATCATGGAAGTTGCCCGTCTGAGTGGAAGACGCAACCGATTGAGGGGAATTTTTATTTTATTTTTTCTACATATCCCCTCAGCTCAGCAATACACGCAAATGCTCAACCTCATTTCATTGTGATATTTTCCTTGCTGTAAATATTTAATTCATCTAAGGCTTAAAACGACATATCATTCTTTCCCCCCATAGCATCAGGCCCCTATAACACGGAATAAACAATCCACTAAATTGTTTTCTACTTGAGGCATACGAAGTCTGAAATGTCAATTTTTTTCATCTGTCAATTTATGAAGACACAAACAAACAAATTTAGAATATTACCGATATACAATTATAAAAGATTGGAAATTATTTATAACTCTATAAGTAAGAACTGTTCACTTTAATAAAACAAACAAATAATTTGAATGGCAGTGCTGATCAATTTAGAAAAACTTTCCTTTAGTTATAGTTCTTATTGTCTTCCAGTTAGAAATGTTTTGATGAAACTTTTTATAATAGTTAGGATGTGTATCGAGTAGAGAAATTACATAATGAGTGCAAATAATCTAAACAATGAAAATTGTATTCGATATTATAGACTTCTGAATTAAACTTTTATGTTAAAGATTTATTGTCATAATATCTCTTCTTCTTCTTCTTACTCTAACAATGTTGCTGTCATATCTCTTATTATTATTATACTTTTATGTAAACGAATCTTATTATCCTATACGCATTAATAAATTTACTTCATTTCAGGAATGAACATCTTTGTCGCATTTTTTCTTCTACTTTTACTTCTTGCCGATTCCACACCATCCGCCTCGACTAGAGTACCGTACGTGGGTGAGTGTTTAAACTTTTTATTTCAAATAATGAATTACTCAATGATTCAAGATATTCAATGAGCCATTCATATTGATAATGAGCCATAGAGATGCAATCCAGTTGATAATGACCATAGAGATGCAATCCATTTGTTATTCTGTGAATATAGAGTGGCAGTCTAAATGAGATTGTGGAGACAAATTGAAAATCAAATTCTGCAGGAAAATCATCAACGAATACTCAACTGTGATTCGCTAAGAAGTAATGGCTGACTTCAAATCATGATTTATAGAGTGCTCATCTCATTCTCATTGAAGGGTCAATTAGAAACATGGCAGCTGCAGGCAGACGAGAGTTAATCGCGAGTTTCATTCGTGATTAGAAGTCAGCCTGCCATTACTTTTTAGCGAATCACAGTTGAGTATTAGTTGATGATTTTCCTGCAGAATTTGATTTTAAATTTGTCTCTACAATCTCATTTAGATTGCCACTCTATATTCACTCATAATAACAACTGGATTACATTTCTATGCTCATTAGTCGTCTTACATTGATGTTATTTGAGTGAATCTGATTGGTCAATATAAAAGACGTAAGAGTGTGAAAAGATTGCAATTCCTTTCTGTAGTCGCGACCAATCCGATTCATGCAATTTCATGCTTGAATGTTTTATATTGATGTTATTATATTTATTTAGGATTCTATTATTGTTTGAACATGGTTTTGATCACTTTGTCGACATTCTTGGCCGCAATTGTGATAAATCTTCACTTTCGAGGAGACAGGACAAATCAAGTCCCGGACAGATTAAAAAAGGTAAATCTTCATAATTGTTTATCGACAATGAGCTGGAATATAATAGGTAAATTGCCTAGTCAAATTTATAATCCAGCGGGTAAATGCGTTTATGGAAATTACATAGAGTCGATATGCTCTAAGAAATTTTATTTTTTTCTGAGAAGGTCACATCCAGGATGGATAAGATGGAACAAGCTAATAATGGCTTATCTTTCCTGAAATTCTACAAAAATACTTGGGATTTTTTAAATAAAGTACCGTTTCCCATTATTTCAGATAGTCATTTTCCTCAGTAAATATTTGCACATGCAAGACTATAAAGAAGCGGATAAAAAATATAAAGCGATAAAATCTGAAATCAAACACAACCGAAAACACTCAGAAAAACAAGAAATGGGAAGTAACAAGAAGCCCTCCCTAAATTCGAATATTCAATTACAAGACAATGCATCTCCCAAAACTCCACGCACATCTAAACGAAGCCCACGAGGAAACTTCGATTTCAGCTATGATGAGGAGTCGCTAATCAATAATCCCTATGGCAACGGTCCTACAAATATCCGCCAGCAGCAAGTGTATCACAATTTCTACACGAATACTACGGCACACTCCACAATCAATTCTCCCATGGGACCGCAATATATTTTTCATAATGGCCAATTAATTATGCTGCCACCGAACCCGCTCGAACCATTCTACATTACTTCAACGAATGATCATAGCATAGCGATAGGTACTCCTGTGAACCCACACAGCGGAAATTCAGTTCCTTTCGATTCGGGTGGATTAGGTGAGCAGGCGTTACTTCTTCAAGCCAATCAAAGTCTTCAATCCGATTTAAGGGACATTCGAAAGGCCATTAAAACCTTAATGAATCGAATCAATGCGAAAGATACGACTGCTCGAGTTGCTAAAGAATGGCGTCAGGTTGCCTTAGTTCTTGATCGTATATTTTTCATTTTTTACCTTGCCATCACGCTGATTGCCGGCTTTGTGTTGTTATTGCCAAAAGATCCAGCCAAATCTCTCGCGCAGGTGATAGACGAATATACTCCAAAGAACTACACCCCACCAACGCCGACTCCGAGTACAACAGTGCAACCGTTAACTTACAACTGAATGATAATAATTATTGTGTTCGGTGTATATTCTTCTGAGAAAAATTCAGGTATGACAATTCGTCGTGCTAAACATTTTGTTTTCAAGAAATTCGAGAGGCTCAAAATTGTTTGAGAGATGTTGTCGAGTTGTACTTATAGATGCAATTTTGTTATTTATACAAGTCTCACTTATCTCACTCATAACAATCAAAATAACTGATTTATTTATATTAAATACGTATGTTATGTAAATCAAAAATAGTTGATGGACTATATATTTACAAAATTAATATTGTTTTACTATACCATTAGAAACATTTCAGACGAAAAATCGTACTATAAATCAAATCAAGAAATCAAATGCTTTACAAATATAAAAGTTACACATTTATATTGACAAAATAGTACTGCATTTAAAGATATAAAGACTACTTTACTTTTATAAATAGAAAATAAATATTCTCTCTCTTAATAAACAATCTCTCCATTTTGATACGAATTGCTTGATTTTTGTAAACAGGATTATTGGAAGTTAAATATTAGTTATGGAAGTGGATAATTATCTTGAATGTTTTACAATTTTCTAAACGGACTTGTCATATTCTATAAGGTTTCTTCAAAATATTTTCGATTCTAATCTTTACAGATTCCAAATTTTTATTTGTATTTGTCATTTTTTGGAAGAGACACAATTGGAAATGTTTATAACCTTTCATCTGGCAAAATTCTTATCAGATTATCTCCCAAAGTTTATAGCAAATATTCTAGGTAGAATATAAGAATATCTAGATGACTCGATACTTTATTTGAAAAGGGAAAATCCATAATGATATAAAAAACAGTTTTTTTTTATCGAGATGTTATATTGATAAAATACTGGCATTTATTTGTTTGCAATCAATTAAAATGCAATTTTATTTTTAATATTCTAACATTTATATTCGTACATTTATTTTGTTTTCTAAATATGATGATGTTATGAGAATATAGTAGGTATGGCCACAATCCAATTAAGCTGATAATTCGGTTCAGAATCTCAATTCGGCAATTTCACCTTAAATTTATCTACTTTTCATTTGAAATACGATTTTGATTATTAAAACAATGGAATTACTTATCTGTTGCTTTATTCTTATTTTAAATTATGTTCGTTTAGTCTTCATACCTTGTAGCCCATACCTATAGAAATTGAAATCTTATAAAGAGTCATATCTAAGAATTTGTTTTATTATAAATTGGATATGGTATCTTTATGTTATGTGTTTTAAATGTAGTACCAATAATTGAAAATGCTCAATTTTCTAGTTTACAACACTAGACATATAAGTAAGTACCTACCTATATATTTACATGGTAATATTATGCATTTAATATATTGATTTTTTTCTGATTTTTTAAAATTATTCTATCTATTATAGTGTATACACATTATAAAAATAACTTTTTTCTACATACAAAGAAATTTTAGCAATTATACTGAAAAACTTATTATGTACCTACCTATATGTATTTGACATTTGGTTGTGTTTTATTTATATCCGATTATGGTTGTGCTCCAATTTTATCATGGGTTGTGTTTTTAATAAGATTGTAATTTTTTGCACATCATTAGATAGCAGTTGCATCTTTTTATTGTTTTCTTTCTATATGTAGCATTGATTACATTCAAATTACATTCAAATTTTAAACCTTTTTAAACAAAGTATTCTATATTAATATTATGAATTTATTGTAGCTGATTTTTTAAGATTAAATAAAAGAATAACAATCAATATAATAATCTTATTCTCTTTTCAAACAAATATTTTTTATTGAGTTCAGAATTTACTATATTTATTAATTTTATTTATGACAATTAATTATCCCTTCTATATTATACAAATTGATATCTAAATAGGTCTAGATTATAGAGAAAATGTTTTAAGTTATTCATTGTCATTGTTATTTATGACATTTATCATCTTGCGTATAGGTTATAGAATGTTCAGACTTCACTGCCAAAAAGATCCCCCCAAATGTCGAGTGGAGTTATGATAAACGAATCCACTCCAAAAAGAACTATATATCTACACTCGACCACCACTTCGAAGGCACAACAATCAATTTTGAGAAAATAGATAATTGAAAAAATACTTTGTGCGGTTGCATAAATCAAATCAAACCAAATCAAATCAAAAAGGCTTTATTTAAAAAAACACATTTCTCATACGCAAATGAAAATGAATAGTAAAAAAATAATAATAAAAAAATAATCAAGTAAACAAAATCCATATTGAAAATATTAGAATTTGGTGAAAAAATAGAACTATTATTGTCCAAAGATACTACATTCTCTACATTCCCCATTCTGTCGTATTTATTTTCTAAATTAAACGCTTTATTTATTTATATATGTCCTTAATAAATCCACACTATGAATAGATGTGTTATACCATTACTTAGTGTAGGTATACCTACCAAATTGTCGTATAATAAGAAAAACAACAGAAAAAGATTTAGGACAAATTATGATCAATCTGAGATCCAATAAATATTTCCACGGACAGAATAATAACCTACTTAGAGCATGGATAATGAGTTAATGCTTTTATTTCTAATTTTTAGTACGAAAGCATATTATGACCGCTAGGATATGAACAATGCTACTTATTTTGGTAGGTATTTATTGTATTTATCTTTATTTATTTATTTATTTATGGTGATAATTATTTCATTTCACAATAATCCAACTGATTAAATGAACAATTTGTAGGTAGGGCCTATTGATTTAACATTAAGCACTCGACTAATTAAGGGCACCATTAGCTTCAAGTCTCGTTCTGGAATATAAAAACTAAAGAATAAGTAAAAATCTGTAAACTACATTGAATACGTTAGTTTCATATATGTATATTAAAGAATAAGTCCCTTCTGTAAAGCAAGTGCTAAAAAAGTATCATTTTAAAACTTCACTCGAAAATTTCTCAATTGATTCAGTATTAAAGCGCACTCAAATGAGGAACCCTTCCGCTTCAAATGTCGTTCTCTAATACGGCACATGTTGATAATCAGTATTTTGTTTGTTTACAGTAAATAAAAATAATTATCACCATGGATGGTTGTTTATATTAATTTTAATTTAACGATAATACGAATAATGATAGCAAAATAAATGAATTCTGGGAGCTATTTGTATCCTTTTGTTTTTATCTTGATATAATATTATTTGTTAGGACCAAACAAATCAAAATAAAACAAATTTTAACATACAATTTAATATAAAATATAATCATAATTTAATTACATTTTTAAAATTGGTACTTATAGGAAACTTTTGTTTATCATTATTTTTTAATTAATTGAAAATAAAGCAGCTATCAACACACTCCTTTTATTTCAATTATAATTATAATTTTTATGTATCTTTGTCAGTAATATGATTATCAAAATATTAATTAATGTATTTATAATTCAAACAATCATTTTAATGATTTATAAGTATTTTTAATCATAATATCTTCTTTAGTTAACAAGATTTACAATTTAAAAAAATGTGTGATTGTGTATATTCAAATTGATAATCCATCCCTCATATTCCTATAATTTGGTCAGCTATACAGCAGAATATACATACAACTGAAATGATTTTTGCTCTGATTCTGCATGGCATGCTATACAGCTGAACTAGAAACCTAACTTTAAGCAGTTTGATCATGTTTATTAAATTTAATCAAGCTGTATTTTTCAATTAGCATAACCTAATAATGAATATTCCTTTGATTTCAAAAGTGATTTATACAAAATCCTTTGTTTATATTATTATTTATGTATTTCTCCCTTAAATTCACAATATGTGTGTGGAGTCAATCACTGTCTGACATCATTTTGTAACCTTCTTCATTATTCCTTATCTCTCTTTAATTATTTGACATTTTGATATTGATATGACAAGCTTATTGTTCACAATATTTTTATTTATTGAATATATAATAGCAATTTTCTGATACAGTATAATCCTGTTATAATGTACATTAAGGGTATAACCAATGTACATTATATCCAGGGTATTATATACGTGTTCTGTATTGGTATGGCAATGACATATAGCTATTGTTTATTGCGATGATGTTGAGCTCTTCATAAGCATGCAATAAGCTCTTCACAATGATGCATGCAAACATAGAATACCTAGTACATTATATCCAGGGTATTGTTTTTTTCAAAATTTCTGATTTATTTTACATATTAGTGATTACTATGTCACAGTTGCCTGGGGATAAAGCTTGTGGAAATTTTATGGAAATTTGACCCTCCAATTCTATGCATTTTCAGAGCATAAGAACTGACATATTTGCTTGTCAATCTTGCATAAAAATGGGGTCATTCAAATTTCCATCTTTATGAACAGCCAACTATATGATATTATCTTGCATATAACTATGTTGTGAATGCCTTATAAAATAGTGAGTAGTCTACCCATCAATATCTCTCTTATAATATGGTGTATTGTACAACATAAGTGTTAAAATTAATAGGATTTTTAATAGGATAACCTAATTGCTAAAACAAAGAAATTATGATAATATGAATACATATGGATGTAAGCATAGTTTACATAAATATGCTTCTCAATAATACTCTGTTATATCAAATAAACCATGTAGTTTATTAATTTATTTTCCTTAACATATAATGAATGTAATTCCTAGACAACGGTTTCATGGCATTAATAGTGGTGCATCGACACCAAAAGATGATTTTTTGGATGACAATTACAGTGATTCTGGCAGTATTACGAAAGGCCGTCAGCTATCCTTAGAAACAAATAAAAGGAGAAGGTAAAAGATTAGTTTGTCATTAAAATGTTGAATTATTATGTTGAAAATAATATTTTGCAATTGAATACTTTTAGAGTGATGGCAATGAAAATTAAAGAAAATGTGGAACAAGAAGAAAAAAGAAGAAAAGAAATATTGGCTAAACGTCGTCAAGAACAAAAGATTATAACTGAAAAATTTCAACGTAAAAGAAGGTCTCTAAGTGCAAGAAAGGCTCAACAACATCAACAAGGTATATTGTTTGCTTATATAAAAGGTAAACTTCAGTTTTGAATTATCAATTATTCTGAAGAGTTCATAAATTTCAGGGACATTAGAAGATGCATTACAAGCTGTGAAAAATTCTGGCAGTGATCATAAGATCGTTTTAAAAAGAGCCGGTAGTTTCGATTCTCTTCAAGCTCGTATTGATCCTTGGGCTGTTGAACAGGATGCAAGAAAAAACCGACCATGTCCTTGGGAAATTGAACAAGAAGTAAGTTAAGTTTAAATAACTAATATAAGGAACCAATAAATGATGAAAATAAATACTAGGAATTACTGTTCATGCAACAATGTATGTGTTAGGTTCTTATCAAGAACAATCACACTTATCGGGAGAAATATGGTGGCGGCTATACAACTAAACCTACATTGGTTGAAAAAACACCCCAGTCAATATTTGAGAAGAAATTGGAGAAGCATCAAAACTCCGTTCTCATGAAGCAACAAAAAGAATTACAGGAGTTTTCTAAAGCTCTGGAGCAAGCCTTTGATTTAGAAACTATGGTAAGAATTTTATCATTTGGACATGCACAAGAATAAACCAAGCCCAGCTTATATTGCTATATTGCCTTTTTGATATTATTGACATTTTATTTTTGAAATTCCAGAATTCAGATTCAAGACTTAGTCCGAAAGATAGTTTAGAAGACGGAGAGGACATATACCCTCCTAGTAAAGTCAATTCTAGTATCAATTCTAGTAAATCATCTGAAAATGATACTTATCGTGTACTCTCTTGCGAAGATTTTGATCCTGACGCAGTAATTCAAGATCCTAATCTGTTTCTTCCACTAAGAAAATCATCTCCGCCTTCTCATAATCCTGAATCTACAAATGGCTTCGTAAAGCATACGTATGTTAATTCAACATTTGCTCCAAATCAATCGAATCACACGCTTAACAATCCTTCAAAGATTTATAATCATCAGCCAGATTTATTCGATGCGTCCTCCTCTTCACCAACTAATAATATTAATAATAAAACAATGGATGACAATGATCGGCCTATGGAAGCTGACAGTCAAGCATCTGAGTCAACTCCTGTTATTAAATCTTCTAAAATACCAGTTCCTGTTTCATCCCCTGTGAAGGAACCGACTAATCAATCTCAGAAGACAAATACTACGGAAATCAAATCGATATTGGATAATAATGAGCCAAATGTTCGATTTGTTATAGTCAATGACGAAAATGAAGAAGACAATGATGACCAACCTTCAGTGGACTCTTCTTGTCTTTCCACTGCGCAGAAACCAAAAGGTATTTTAAAAACATTGAAAACATCCAGTTCCGACAGTTCTCTCGTGATTCACAGTCTAAAAGGTGAGTATCTGCGAGACAGTATCGATGTTGCACATCATCCAAACAATTCGTCAACTGGAAAGGACAACTTATCTTCCACCAATTCCACTGCGCGTGAACAAAAATCGAAATCTGTTCGATTTGCGGAGAATTTAGAAGAAGATTTGGAGGCAAATTTTGTTCGTCTTTGTCAATTACAAGGAGGAGATCAAGGTAAAAACGATAAAAGTGAATTATTCAATACATAATAGATGCGGAACCTTAGATCTGAGATTATTCCGTTAATACTATAGCCTTGCTCTTAATTTTAATCTGAATTTCTTGATGAAGAGAGACATGTGATCAACCAGATTTTAAATTTCAATGTTTTTGATTCATCCTCACAGCCACTTATAATGGTCTGCCTCCACGATCATTTTCCGCCCCGGTGAACAGGGGGAGAGGTAAATCCTCCAATAAGCGAAACAACATCGGCTCCTTTAACGCTACCCGCCCACCTCGTGCCCCTAAACGATCAACGGCGCCTAAAATGGTTTCCCTTTTTGGCATGCCGGTGAAGCTTCGCTCAACTAGACCACAGAAAATCACTTCCTCCACGTTAGATAGATTAATCAATACAAACAACGAAGAGAAAGAGGAGGAATCCGCTAGGTAGCCCATTTTCATGATAAAAGTGATTATGTATTAGGTCTGTTTATATAATAAGATAATTTAATTGTTATTGTCTCATTTAGGTGTGAAAATGAAGAAGAAATAAACAGGGTCAACCAATTATCAAACCACACGGAAATATTTCCACCCGATTCTATAGAATTCAATGGAAATAATTCCAATGTCTCTGCTTCATCCTCTAACAGAGGCGGTGGCGATGACCTAGTCTTCTCTCCTCAGCCGAGTCGAATATTGTCCAATGAGCAAGGTCCGCGCAAAATCGAAAGATACTGCGTCGACAATGTGGATCTGTCTGTATCAGAGCAGCAAGAGGTGAGAAGTGCCATTTATCAGCATGACTACTGTTAACACATTGGTTGATCTTATTCATAATGAGCTGTGATTGTTCTCTAATTTATTGAAGCATTAGCTCTGTCAACAGACAATACCTCATACATAATTTGCATAATGACACTATAGGGTTCATTCTACGCTGTTCTCTCTTTCTAGACGCATTGTTAGCATTGTGAAAATAAGATTCCTTAATGATTCAATACTGTTAATTAATCATTTACTTCAAATAATGCTTCAAAATGTTAACTCGTTTTATCTCTGACTTTGTCAATCAATAATTCTGTTAGACTGACGCAAACATACTGTTCTAATCTGCTAAGGTTAACACTTTTGGCACTTTTGGGCCGATAATATAACGGTTAAAACCCGAAGTTATTTTATGTTCAGGGTGATCTGGTAAACCAACCAAATAGGGATGCTCCGTTTGATCCGTCCGTGGGTCACACTCCAACTGAGGCAGAGATAGATCAGTTATGGGAGCATGTCAGGTCGTGCTTGAAGCCGACTCCCGCGCCAGATAGTGCAACGGCATCGGATCTTTCCGTTATATCCGCTCCAAATAGTTTCCGCAGACAGATGAATTCTCCCGCGCCCATTCAACAACGAACAAACAGCAATGCTTGGACGACGGAGCAACAGCAGAACTTCAGGGCGAATCAAAATCGCATTCAGGTTAATCATCTTTTTAAAAAAAATAGTTTTATGAGATCTACCCTCTTGTATATTATTATGAAAATTATCTTTCTTAGGCTCAACTTTCACAAGGTCTGCGCATTATACATCATACTTCGAGTGCTCCCGCCAAGAGGACACCTTTATCAATACAGAGAGATACTCGGAGCAAACAAGTCCCAGTCAGTAATCAGACTCAATCATCGGATAAGAGTGAGTTAGAATACTTTGATTTCATTGGCTAATTGGCATGTCAGACCATATCTTTATTCAATTAGAAGTTCTGTTTTATTCTGTTTCATGCGTAATAAAATTATATTATTCATTCATTTATTGTAGTAACGGAAAGTTTGGCAGAGTTTTTGAACGCCGAGCGTGTCTGTGAATCACCCGGAGATCGGGAAGATCATCAACCTGGAATGCGACAGTTACCGCAGGCTCCACAGAATCTGTTAATCACTCGGAAGCGAATGGTAGCCCGCCAACAGATGTCTCCGGTGAGTCTCACACCAGTCATGTCACCAGTACCGCAGGCGCAAAATCCTCATCCCTTTTCGAGTCCATCGAGAAACCTGTCAGCTTCATCTCAAAGTAATCAATAAATGATTTTTCGCGTAACATTCGACAGCTAATTTAATTTAAAGTTTTAATTTTCTCATTTTTTAAGGAGGGAATCCCCCATCGGCTTTATCAGTTGAAGAAGAGAGAATAATGAAATCTTTAGACCGATTAAATGACCGACTCAACAGTAAGTTACCTTATTGAAGGAAGACAAATTACGTTTATAATCTTATTACTTATAGAAATATCAGTTGTATAAGGATTCCATTAGAATTGTGGAAAATTGAAAATTTCATTAATGTTGATTCTATTGATTATTTTTCAGCCGTGACGTTACAAAATTGAATTCTTTTGGAATCCAAATTCATTTCTATTCACCGTTTATAGCATAATATATAAATATATATAAAAATATATTGAAACGTTTTTCCGATTTTTGAAGTCTATTCCTATTTCACTGTATTATAATCATTTGTTAATATTATGATATTTGTACAGCTAAAACTTTTACTCTGATGAATTACACTTATTGTGGTCAGTATTGTGGAATGAATGAATTAATAAAATTATTGGAGATGCAATCTTTTATTACAATATTGCTGTTTCTATAACTGGTAGTCCATCTCTTCATGACTACTACATTTTCACCATTTTATATGGATTTTTCCTGTGGAACATATTTTTATAATAAAATAAACTGCCTTATTTTCATTAGAATGACTTTTGAAAGAATCCCATGTGCTTGTGGTATAATCAATTATATAGTAAGTAATTTGAGAAAACCCATTTTTCTCCTAAATTCTAATAAAATTCAAGCAAATCATGAAGGTCAAAAGAAATGCCTTCAAAATCATTGATTTATTTCTATGAAACCCTGATAATATTTCCGGGCGGTAAGTTTCCACCATAAATTTTACATAAATCCCGGAACGATCATTGGGTTTGATGTTTGAGAAGTTTGATGTTGTCGCTATATGTTGGGTTGTTTGCGAGGGTTCTCTGGTTTCGAGCAATACACATAATTTGAGTTTTAGTTCTGTTTAGAGTCAGACCAAGTTTTTTGCTCTCTGAGTCAATAGTGGATAATAATACTTTTAATGTTGGCATGGACAGTTGAAGAATTATAGGGTGGGGTGTGATGGCAGTGGTGTCGTCCGCGTATTTGATAATGGTTGTGTAGTGTCTGAATCATTGTTAAGTGACCCTCTAATTCTATGGAAATAGACTTCCCTTGGATACAAAGAGCATACAGAGATTGTATATCCAAAGGAAGTCTAAATTTCCATAGAATTGGAAGGTCACTTACATACTTACTCTATGCACTTAACACTCCTATTCTTTACTTGATACGCAAGCATAGATACTTGCGCAGTTATTTTCAATCTCTCTCTCTCGTGCTTTTCATAAAAATCAAATTCAACATAAAATCTTTTGTCTATGTTGAGTATTTGTTTTTCATCTGCGAGAAAGTCATGAGTCAATAAACATTCACTTGAGACTTTCAGAGCGTCTGAATCATAGAAGTTAAAATATGGGTCCCAATATGACCTTCCAATTCTATGGAAATTTAGACTTCCCTTGGATACTACATAATCTCTGTATGCTCTTCGTATCCAAGGGAAGAAGTCATTTTCCATAGAATTAGAGGGTCACTTAACGACCAAAGGGTTCAACTATGACAAGCATATGTACTAGCACTACCATGCTTATCTATGCTTGTAACATGTTTGTAACATTTAAATTGACAAGCATGGTCTAGGTAGAGATCTTGTACATGCTTGTCTATGCTTGCAACATTGTCTATGCTAGTACAAGCACTCAACATAGGCTATGCTTGTCTACATACTTGTGATAGTTGAACCCTTTGGTCCGCCATAGAGATTATGCATGGATTATGTTATCTCTAATTTGAGTTTATACTCTGTGCTCTGGAGGGTCCATAGAATTGGAGGGTCACTTAACAGTCCTATTTGAGGATTAAAAAAATAAACTTACATATCTATGCAAGATTCACTATACAGAAGAAGTTTATAGATTTATGCTTTAAGATTATTGGGATACAAATCAATTTCAGCATTTCATACCAAAAAAAGAACGTGCGCATAGCTAAGCATTTTGGGTAACTGTATTTTCTGCGGTATCAAATTATTGTGACAATAGGTTAATATTGCAGTACCTACTAGCAAACGCATGAAAAAACTAACTGTAGAAGAACAAAAGTTGTTCAGAAAAGAATGGGATGAAACATTATGCGAATGCAGCGTTTGTTCCGAGTGTTGCTGCGCCTTTTTCTGTCCGTGCCATGTATTTGGAAAGACCGTTTCGTACCTGGACGATACGCACAAATACTGTTACTTTTGCTGTTGCAATTTCTTTACGCGAATTATTGGCCTTAGTTGGCTGATGGAATATTATTATCGCGGTATCATGAGAACGAAATACAGTTTAAAAGGTGGTCATTGTCAGGATTGCTGTGTACACTTTTTTTGTTCGTCTTGCGCTTTGAATCAAGAAAATGCTCAAATGGAGATAGAATTAAGTAAACTTTATGTTCAACAATTGAAATCAATGAATGGGGATAAAAATCTGAACAATAATACTGACCGTTGGGACAATTCTAATAAAGATGTGGTAGTCACTTCACAAATCAGAAGCTCTCAAAATACTGCAATCTGTACACAGCCGAAATCTAATAATCAACTATTACACTTGAAAAAGACATCTTTAAATAATACTGAACCAACTACGAATAAGAACAAATCAAAACTTGCGAATCCAAAAATGAATAGAATAATAAACCCCATTATTAACAATTCACACAATTTTGAACCTCGAAAGTATAATTTAGGCGTTGTCTACGATAATTCTCGAGGAATTTCACTTTATAGAAGACCGAAAAGGATTCATGGATCCAGGACGAGAATTAAACCCTTTAAGGTGTAAAACAGTAACATTTAAACTAAATGAGTATACTACTATAACTTTTTAGACTAGCGTATATTAGTATAGACGAATTATTCAATAAACGAACTATTTAATTAAGATTGTTGACTTCAGTATATGAAGATATATGGACTGTAAGCATATTGGCTTAAAGTACTTTTTTCTACAAAATCAAATTTTATTTTAACATATCTTTTAGAAAGTTTCATTATAGACAGTGCGTCTTACTTTACTCAAAGTCCTTAAATATGGTTACAAATTCAACAATTATAAAGTTGAAAGTCGTCAAAATCAGATTTTTTTAGCTGACATTGATTTTAGTCAGATTAATTATACTTATAGTGAGTTTGTTAAATGTTTAAATACGTTAAAAATCATAATTTTAAAGATACTTACATATTATTAATTTTATTTACAATATTATCGTACACTACTTCTATCTTTCCTATATAATTTTCTTGGTTTAGTTCAAGTCGAATAGAACCATCGACTT
>JAYMFX010250559.1:0-19757 GCA_036784945.1 Monocelis spectator
GTAGTATATGAATTGAATCTTCCAAAAATGCAATTTTATCAATTAAAATTGCAGTATGATCATGTGACAAATTTGTACTTTGATTCGCTTTATCCATTTTTTGAGATGTGGTATATGTGGATATGTCTTCGAAATTATTATCATTCAAAGATGTATGTGTCCTAAAATAAAAAATAGCAAAATAGATAATGTCTGTTGAATTGAATTGAATTTACACACAATTTATGTATTTCAATATATAGGGATGTATCAATGCGATGGATCAATGGCCATTCAATATGGTCGAGAGCACGAAAAGGATGGCATCAACTTCCTTCAATCTGAGCTTGGTGTTAGAATCTTTGAAAGTGGTATTGTTATGCAACTTAATGGTTTTTTGGGTGCATCCCCTGATGGAGTGATTCCTCCGGATGTTATTGTTGAAATAAAATCACCTTTCAAATTTAGAAATACAAAGTCATTAAAAGAAGCATTGCAAGAAAAAAATTGTAATTATTTTGTAAATTTTGATATTTGAATCAAATATCAAATTGTTCCTTTATAGTGGAATTGATAGGAATTTTAAGCTTCCATAAGAGCTCGCATCACCGATCGACGATGTTTTACCTATTAGCCTATAACTTTTAATAGTGCACCACAGCTAATCAAAAGACAGCTATTAAGACAACAAATTACTCTATGAATTATAATATTAACTCTATGAATAATATTGTATTTTGAATTTACCTTTAACTGATTTTGTATGGTTATGTTTTACGCGTTTTTATTTACTTTTAATTTTACCAAGGGATAAACTTAGATAAGCTTATAGCTTTTTTTTATTCCTGACATATTTTCTTCTATTTTGTAATTATCATACACCATGTCAAATGTCAAATAATTAATTAATTAATGAAGACAACATTAATAAATCATCATATTTTTATATCCCCCTGTAAAATGCTTAAGCTTATAACGAAATAGATATGAATTCAATTGCCCCCCAAAAAGAAATGTCTTCGCCTAGCTATATAAATTAACATGCCGACACAAATCATATTCCAATCAAATATGTTGCCAATGCTTTAAAAATTTTCTATTTTCAGAGCAAATGCTTTGCTAATTTCCATGATGATTTCCATTACTGAATTCTTTTTTAAGTTAATCGATAAATTATTTGACATGCTTAATTCATACAATATTGCTGACAAAATTGAAAAAAACCTTATGTGCTCTGAAACTTTACATAATAAAGACGGTCATCTGGCATAGACTGCGGAACAATTAATTGTTATTATATAGTCCGGGTTATTAATAACCCAAAGTATTCACTGCAATAACCAAAAGTAAACAATCCAAGTTTTGCCTATATATTACTAACAGCAATTAACGATCCAACCTCTATTATATTTAGTCGAAGGGCGTGGGTTGTCAGAAAATCTTTCGAGAAAATAGACTGTATAGAATAGAATGTATAAATAGAATGTATAAAATCAAGATAATGGAGGATTTTTTATCCATCGCAATCATAGGGATTTTTTTAATTAGCATAATAAAGATTATCGCAAGTACGATATTATGTCCAATCAGTTATGTTTATTTCGCTTTACTAACTGAGATTTCTAACCCACTACACATTTAATGAACCCATATCAATAATGTTAAAAAGATGATTTTCTTCATGGAACAAAACTGATATAAGCGGTGACGTGTGTATAGTCTATATTAAGCTATATACACAATTAACTTAAGTATTAAATTATAAATTTACACGATAAAAGGGATGGATGAAAGCAATTTTTTAAAGGTTTCGGATTCGTTATGTTAATAACCAGAATCAATACTCGATATTTTCTTTATCATTTGGGTTATAAAAATAATCGTGTATAGTTATAACCTTTTATTAATATTTTATTTAATTGATCAACCAATTTCCAGAAAAAAATATCAAATGTTTTCCTTTTGGTTATTTTTACGATATTTTAAAAAATTCTTTACGAGCGATCTGATTGGATGAAAATAATTTTTTTAAATATGTATATTTTTAACATATAAATTTATTTTAATACATCAAATTAAAATCGAATCGTTCTCCAAGGGATTTCTATTTTTACTATGATCTCTTGTTTAACGACCAGTTTGTATCATTCTGACTTCATCGTCCATTATTGGAAATAGATGTAACGGTGTGCAAATCTGTGATAATCGTAGTGTGTTTCCAAATTTTTCTAATATCTGTGTTATAATATATAAATCATAGAGTAAATAGTATAATTACTCTATGATATAAATAATGTTTATGCTTTTTAACTTTAGTCTAATTAACGAAAACGGCCTTAATCAGAAATTATAGAAGTAGTTTACTTCCACACTTCTATGATCTCTGGTCTAAGTTTCTTTCCGGTACTTAAATCATATTTAGCTTGGGTTTGAGAGTGGGACCACTTATTTAGACCAGTAGTGGGTTAAATTACAAGCAAATCAAATCAATTTTACAGATTAAAATTAGTATGCATATTAATATACATTATAATTATTTTATTTAATTACAGTGAAACAGGCATACATTCAGACGCATGTGTGTACATGAAGTTTTTTAAGATCTATATTTGTCAAATTCACAAAGTCTAATGTCATGATTGAAAAATGACAAAACATGTAATTATTTTCCAGGGCTGTGCGTACAAATTTTAACGTGAGAGACATCCTAGAACTATCCTAGAACTTCAATTCTGATTTTGATTCTCACGTCAAATTTTAAATGTCTGGTTATGTCCCTGTAAACCCTTATCTCAATTCTCAACAAGAGACCATAAATTATTTGAGTTACAGAGTTCATATGTGTTGGGACCAGTACAAAATGACCAGTTATAGGAGTTTGAGTTAGGAAGTTTCACTGTATTATTAAAAAAACTTGACAGAAAATCTAACTTTCTGATCAGATTTAGTTAAATCAGCCTATAAACCATAAAATATGATTAGTCAAGTAAAACAATTTATTTCTTAAAATCAAATACTTAAAAAAATATTATGGCTTCATCCCATTGCATCACTCATGCCCCAACACTCTTATGTAACAAAAATGATGTAAAACTTGGGATTGGTTGAAAACTTCATCAAAACTGCACTGGTCCCAATTACCCAATCATTCTATTTAAAAAAATATATATTATAAAGTTTTAAAAATATCTCATTTTTTCAAAATTATATACATTTTACAAATCTCCTTGAAATATTTCTTATATTAGATATTAAATGGATGGGGCTGTTAGAGAAATGAATGAGTTGGAAGAAGAAGCAGATTGTGTACTATCTGATCATACATTAGCTGCTCTGCAAGAATTCTATACTGAACAAAACATTTTACAATATCAAGAAAAAAATAGTCTACTTATGCCACAAGAAGATTGGGTATTTAGAATATTTACTTAGATTGAATATTATTTTTTTACTTTTAATTATGCAAAATTGGTTATACTTATCTTTGAAGTTGGTTTGTACAAGAAGACTTAATCTGGGGGAATATTGATTGCATTAAAAAAGATATGTCAGTTATAGTAACATTCCACCTTACAAAACCATCCCATTCTAGTAATTACATGGTAGCTAAAGTAATTCTAAATTTAAATACATAGAATGGAAATGTCACTAGTTACTTTGATTTCTATGAAGAGTAACAAAAAATTGTTATATTACTAAGTATTAGGTATATTCTTTTTGTATGACTATTTTTGCTCATATAGTAGAATCTCCAAGTTTGTAATGAAATTGATATACCGTACTATCAAAAAATTAAGATTTTGATCTTACATGATGTTGTATTAGCAAGAAACATAAGCGTTATAAAATTTAACTAAAAACTGATAATCACATAATGCTAATAATTGTTTGAATTAGGAGTGGGTTTGTTTAACTATTCATGCTATAAAACTATAAACTTGACTTCAAATTTTAGAATCTTTCTCAGTTTTGGTATTCTGAGGAAACAATTTCTCTGCTAGCAAAAGAGATCTTTGGTATAATTGGTTCTACTGGAAAGTAAGTATTTGTTTTACTACATAAGTAGTAAAGTTTTAAATGTATTGGCCTGGCTTAAATAATCAATTGATACAGGTTTTATAAATAAATAAGTTATGTAAATTTAAGTAAGGATTAGACAATACTTTAGACATCTGTTTTCATTGACTAATACATAATATATACATAGGGTGAGTTTATGTTTTGTTTTATCTAAAAGTTTTAGTCTTAAAACTTTTATTGGTTTTAAAATTTTCTCAAAACTGAAAGTAAACTCGTTTTTATTTAATCTCTGGTGCTTATAAGCACCAGGATTATGTTATGTGTAAAAAGTTTTAGATTATGTGTAAAAGCATACAAAATATTCAGATGGAGTTGATTTTAGATTAAGAAGTTGCAGTCTTACCAATTAATTCTTTATAACATTGTTGTAGTTATTTAGTTATAGAATAAATTTCGATAAGTTCTAAACTGTAATAATCAATCGCTATATAATAAGTTAACTCTTTGCAAAAGGTTTATAATTATAAGCTTTGGGTTATGAACAGTTCTGCTCTAACCTCCTACTATCATAAAAATCATTGAGACTCCTATCATGTTCATTTCTAATGATTAAGCAACATTTGCAGTAGGCTTCGTCCTGATTGAGGTATGTTCAATTTTTTAATTAGTGAATACCAACTTCGACCAAAGGATGGTCCGTTAGTTGTTATTGGTTGCATGAAGGATATATGATTCAATTGCCCATAATTTGTAAATCATTAGTTTGTGAAGAATAATCATTCATAATTATTGATTATAGGTACTTTTGCTATTATACTGAATCGAATGAATGTATCAATCTGATTCTGATATAATAATTCAATCTCATTGAATATTAAAGAATAATCGATTGATTCGTAATTGCTATTATTCGATGAGGCTTATTGAAGTTTAATATTAATGATAATAATTATGTATTTTATCGCATCAATTTTTGAATGTAGTTATTTAACTGCTTTATTTTATTAAATCTTAGAGTTGTGTGTATCAGTTGTCCAAGTTTATTTATCCGCTTACAGAATGATAAACAATTAGATCACGTCGTTCTGTTAGAATATGACATTCGATTCGACAGATATTCCCAGTTTCATCGTTATGATTTTAATGATCCTTTAAACCTGGCTTCAAATTTGGCAAATGATTTTGATATAGTTGTTGCAGATCCACCTTTTCTAAATGAAGAATGTTTACAAATGTTTTCTCAGACGATTAACTATCTGAGGAAACCTGAGGCAAAAATTATACTTTGTACAGGTAAGGCTAATTTATTCTAAATGTTAGAACTTCTAATGATAATTCTTCATACATATAATATATGCTCAGTCGTTTGTAGTATATAGTTAGGTCAGGGTTCAAACCCAAAACAAATTAATTTCAGGCGTCCTGATCGATGCATTATACGTATGCACTTCGTCAAATAGATAAAACGTCGAACATAATTGTCAATTATAGAAAGATATTCATAATTGTATACGATTGTAATATAAGCGACGCGAGGTTTCATAAAATAATAAATTAAATATATATTTTTTATTACTAATAGCAAATCTCAATTCTTTTCTAGGTAGTGTTCAATCGGATCTCGCCTCGAAATTGCTTGGGCTTAAAGAATGTCTACATTTTAAACCAAAACATGAGAAAAATCTATCTAATGATTTCAGTTGTTATGTTAATTATGAGTCTGTGTTATTAAAATGAAAAATATATAACGTTTTCGTGTATCAAATCAATATTTCCTATATTATTACCATTATGTATGGTTAAATTTTTAAGTCTGATATTAGTACCTATTTGTCGCAAAGTTTTGGTTTTTAAATACTTCGTTTGAGAAAATACCTTAATTATAATGACAGCTTTATCTATAAAATCATCACTATAATATGGAGTTAATTAATGTCCAATTTAGGTCATAAATTGATTGTAAAGTTTATTTCCACCTAAAGTCGCTCATTTCAGTATTTAGAGATAACGCCTGTTATAATGAAGTTGGATTGAATTGTATGTACGAGGAAAACAACATGTTACTTTTAGAGACCCTAATAATGTACGTTTAGCGTTGCCTAAAGTTTAAATTCGTATACATATAAATGTTCAAGACCTTCACTATTTATATCTCTAGTTTGAAATCATCAGTTTTATATTGATAACTGATATTTATAATCATTGATAACAGTTTTTTATTACTGGGTGTACGCAGTGTGTATTGACAGAGGGAAGGACAAACTAGTTTAAAACTGTCTTTTCATTTATCTCCATTGTACATATTTACTTTGCTGGTGATGTTCTCATTTATTTTGTATTTACTTTATCCGGGTGGTGGATTTGGAAACAGTCTTTAAAACAAATGATAATTTTATAAAAAATAGTTTTTCTACGGCGGTTAATTATAAAATTTTCTCAATCGACACGACTGATTAAAGTACCATTTATCCGGTGTTTTTCTACTGTTCAAGTAAGATTTCTATAAAATGCCTTGAAATTTTTATTTTGTATGTTTTAATCTCTGAGATAAATTGGTAGTTAGGAATGTTGTAAAATTGTAAAAATTACAAACTAAACCGTTGGCAACTTGCCCGTAAATCATCTAATGTAATTATTATATTTTTCCAACAACCATGTAAAAGTTTATGTATTAAACTTTTTTCTGCGTTCACTTCCAGATTCATTTCAGTTTATGAAGTTGAGATTTATTGCTCACTCCCAAATTATTTTTAACAAAATACAGTTAATTGATATGATGAGCTCTCAAGTGTTTAGTGTGTACTGTACTGGAAACAATAAAATTAAAGAAAGTTTTGTGTTTTCCATCAAATATATATTATCATACATATATACAGGATCATGTAATACACTTAAGATGTGTGCATGCAAATCAATTCTCTAATTCTATAGATTTAGATTTTTGAATCTTAGTATTATTGGCATGAATGTTAATAATACTCTACACTGAAAATAAAAATGACTATTAATCACAGAATTTCATCATAACTTGTCACTATGGTAGTGGTACTGACTAATAAATAGTTGATAGTGATCACTAATTTATTCATTGCTTGTTGCTCATATCTACTTACTAGAAAAATTAATAAAATTGTGGTATTAACTAGTCAAATTGAAACCTAACCGGCTAAATAATTATATAAATCATAGCATAACTTGTCACTGTGGTACCACTATAACCATTTTTATTTTCTATTTGCAGTGTACAGGTAATTGTGAATGAAGAGTTAGAGAATGATCACTCTTATTAAAACATTGAGGACAAGAAAGAAACACGAAACATCTTATTACAAGACACTGATAAACATAAATAAAAATCAGATAAAAACATGCAAACTATGCTGCTACTATATTATGCATTAAACAGTAATCAAATAAACTGGTTTTAGATGTTATTTAGGTGGCTAAAATGTATGAATGTGTCCAGTACAGTTATGTTTTTCAAAATTAGCAACATTATCATATTTAATTATCTTCATTTTAGTTTACACAATGATTGTTCCTGATGACTTTAATCACTTTAAAGAGGATGTTATTGAAAGTGAAACTAAGGAACTATCTTTTAGAGAATTTAAGATCCATACTGAATCTAAATATATACTGCAAGAAGAGACTCCCAATATAGGTAAACCATTTTGATTTAGTTTGTTACTCTATAAACCAATGCTTTACCACCAAAATAAAACATTCATATAGATAACTAATTTGGGTAACATTTTGAATTATACAGGGTGTTTGTGATCTTCCCTCATATTTTACATTAATAAAAAAAGCATAAATTAATGTAAAATATGCAGGAAAATTGCAAATACTCTGTATATTAATTATGCATACTCTATTTAATATCTTTTTTATTTAGCTTCCTACGAAGATAATGAGAATCAAAACAATAATGTAAGTTGTTCTTTTCACTTATTGCTTCTTTTTTATTAAACATAAAAAATAATTACATTATATTATCTGTCTATAACATACTTTCTGTGTATAATGTACATCTAATGTACATCCCTAGCATAATATTCTGATTATGAAATAGGTTATCTATTTGATACTCACAGTAACCAAATTGTTTTTTGTCTATTTGAATTACATTATAGACAGATTTACTGTGAACATTGAATTACTTAAATAAAACCATAAAATGTAAAAAGTGCATATAAATATGTATTTCAATCAATTCAACAAAAGTCTTTGTTTTTTATATTCATTGATGCAATTGTAATGAAGAGAACTATTTAAAGTCCATTCCATGTGTGCTAACAGTGTTAATTTAAATTGCCGATTTTGCCAATGTATTATAAAACTTGAATATTTACTATTTGTTTCAATCAATGGCTTATTTAAATTCAGATGAATGAAGCAGAAAGCGATGCAGGAAAAGATATTGAAATTAATACAAATGCTCCCCCACAATCCTTTCCAAAGAAGTTTTTATTTCGAAAGATTCTGAAACCTACTACTGATGCCAAACGAAAGAATGAACGACGCTTTGCTTGCACCATTTGTCCTCAAACTTTCACCTCACAGGATTATATCAAGATACACATGCGCAGACACTTTGGTGTTCGTCCTTACAAGTGTAATAAATGCAGTAAAACTTTCTTCACGATGCGCTGTCTCACAGTGCACACTGCCAGTCACACCGGTGACAAAAGTCATGTCTGTCCAGTCTGTGGCAAGGGTTTCTCAATTAGTGGCAATATGAAAGTGCATTTACGAATTCACCTTGGAGAGAAACCATTTCAATGTAATGAATGCGATCGGTCGTTCTCACAAAAAGCTCACCTGAAGGATCATGAATTGGTTCACTCGGGCCAAAAGCCATTTGTCTGTAATTTGTGTCAAAGGTCATTTTCACAATCTCGTTATTTGAAGCGACATCTGGAGGCTCACACAAAGAATACTGTTAGAGAAAGTCGATCTTATTTTAAGGCAACTGTAACAAATGATTCTGGTGAACAAGTGTTTCCTTGCCCTCAATGTCCGAGAACTTTCTCTTTTGGTAGTCGACTGAAACGGCATCTAATTACTCATTCGGACAGTCGACCTTATGCCTGTAAACTGTGCGGGAAATCTTTCACTCTATCAAGCAATTTAACCCGGCATCTTCGTACACACACTGATCAGAAACCATTTCGCTGTATTGTATGTGATAGAGCCTTCTCTGAAAAGGCAAATTTAAAAAGACACCATGTTGTTCATGACAAAGACAATAACTTCGTATTCACTTAGTTTACTTAGTCCGTATTGATATCTACATATATCTAGCTATAAAAGATGTTTTTGCAGTTATATAGTTAAATGTTAATACATCTATCTCTCACTAATGGAAGTCGTAATTATAGGGATTGTCAGATGAGTTATTGTTAGTTAGGCTGAAACCTTCATAGATAATGGAATATAAAGGCTTTTCTGCCTTAAATTAAGAATAATTTTGCATAATTCTATCAATTGCATTCCTGAACAAAATTTCATATTTTCATCCAATAAATTTCCCTTTTACTTTCTTTCTCGGAAAACATTCCTTTCAAAATATGTACTTCCTTGTACTTCTAGATATTCTGCGCTGTTATTTTTAATTGATTTTTTAGTGTTATTGTTGAGTTTCTATGTTTATTATGTTATATTACAAAGAGCGTTTGTGTGATTTTCTATTGATGAACTATAAGAGAGAAAGCATTTCAAGCTACATGGATGAATTTTTATTGCATTTAGTTTATTTGTGTTGAGATATTGTTTATATTTATATCCTATAGATCGTTTATGTTTTAGTTTATCATTCCATTTTCGGTTGTTATTTATATTTTTACTGTACTTGTTCATTGAAAGATATTATAATAATTTTTTATTAAATTTTGCTTTTTTATAGTTAAATTTTTAAATAGTCTTATTTTAAATAATAGATATAATTCACGTTTGACCGTTTCATTAGTGATGAAACCAAATAATTGACTTATAATAAACTACTAATTACCTATATCTATTATTAACTTATAAAAATTTACTACAGCTGTGGATATCATTACCATTTCAGTTTATTCAAATATTTTCCGCATAATTATTTATTTGCGATATAATCAGCTTGCATTGGTCTAAAATCTAGGATTTCAGTATTTTTGTGAAGTTCATTGGTTCTGTAGTGTTTATGCTGTTTGAATAAAAATATCGGTAGTTTGTTTTAGCCATTCAGAATTATTTTTTGCAAGAAGCTTAATCCCATAACTCGTTTTGGATGTGGCTAGTGAGTATAGGTATGTTTGGTTTTAGTCATTTAGATAAAACCAAACATAAACTCACCCATTGAGATAATCAATTCGAATTAAATAAAAACAAATATATCCTGTATTTTTTGATTTGTTTTATATTTAGGGGACCAATTTTAACTTCTTTAAAATTCTATTTTCGAAGCTTTCCGCTTCCTCGTCAGTAAATTTCAAAGCATACTTATTTATGCTGCTTGAGACAAGTCTAAATATAACCCTTAACGTTTAACATACGGTTTATCTCTTTAGATTGTACTTTAAGTATACTTACTAACTATTTAGGTTAACTAAAATATAAATTACGGATAACTAACTAACTCTAAGGTTTTTCTAATTTATTTTTTTTATTTGAAAATAACACAGCGGGAAAATCATTTTATTGTGGAACTTATTTCATTTACCTATTCGATGAAAAAATTGAAGAATTAGAACTTATTAATTTCATAAGGCATATTTCAGAATATTTTTAATTTGATGGAAACTAGATCTAACGAAAATGAACAAAATTCTCTTATTTCTCCAAGTCCGAAACCTATTGAGCCAGTCAAATTTACCATATTGAATTATGTATTTCTGGGAATTTTTACAGTCTTGTGCAATGGATCTTCATTTGGAACATCTATAATTGGATCACAATATATATATAATCAGTAAGAATTTACATGGTTTGAATTAGAATGAATAACCTAGATAACCTTACTTACTATATGAGTTTTTAATTAGGCTTACACTACCAATTTAAAATAACCCACATTAACAAATCAAAAAATACTCAAATCTGATTGGTTGTTTGCATAATCTAATCAGACATTCTGATTGGTTAATCTCATAACTTGATGTCTAATCATATTGACAAGTTTGTCTATCAACTTACAAAAATTTATATATGTAAATGTAATATTTCTATGTGCAATATAAAAATTGATAATCTTTATCAGTCAGCAAAAGTTAACAGTTTGTTTTCCCTCATAAAAACTCAATATAAACATGTAAATAGATAAATAAATGAACTTCTATACATATATGCTTATAAAGTCAATGATTGAAATTTGGTATAGGACACCCTTGTGCTCACGTTATATAAGTACATTTATGCATAGCATTAACCAAGATGAACAAGTGAACTTGTACCTCTGCACATAATAATTAAAACAATTAATTTTAGAAACTACAACTAATCTCAGTATATTAGTATCTATTAGTTCATTTAAAACATAATGGGATCACTATTTGCATAAGTATTTATTATGTATTTTAGATATGCTATTAAGCGAGGCATTCCAAATGGAGCTCTGAATACTAATGGAAGTGTATGTGACCAAAATAAGTATGTCTTTATAAATTACAGTCAAATCTATCTGTAATAATCAACATAGGGGACCTATTAATAGAACTGTTTTTGTTTCCTACTGAGACAGATAAATTGACTCTTATTGGCTTATATGTGAGTTATTCAAATGTCAAACTTATTGGAAATTTTCTTAGCACCCAAATGATTCTCATTGAATTTACTTTCTCACCAAACAATATTGTTTTTCTCTTGAAAATCATATTGACATTTATAGAGTTATTTGATTAAGTCTGTTCTACTCATACTGTCTATAACTGCCACACTGGGAATCTAATCCATCAATTAAAATTATATAGATATGCATTATAACATCTTTAAATAACATGGAGACAGGGGATGATTATATACATATAGGGGCAAATATAGTGTAAAGAGAGAGATTGTTTTGCTGGATGTCTGTTATGAAAAGTTGTTTGTTTTAACAGCACAATACCTATAGAAAGCTAGCACTCTACATATATAGATTTTTAAAATTTTAGATCTGATCCAATATATAATTTAATTGATGAAGCTCAAAAAGATGCTGCTTTTTTGGGCATGCTACAAGGCTTGGCTACTTGGGTACCTGCTTGCCTTCTAGTGATAATTTATGGAGCTTACTCTGACAAGCTAGGTAGAAAAAAGACCATTTTAGTCGCTTGGGTTGGATTATTTCTGCAGATGATAACTCTTTGTAAGTGTTGAAATATTATTATAGGTAAAAAATAATTAAAACTTTGGAAGTCATGGAAATCAATGCTAAGTTGTTCAAACATCAAGCAATAATAGTTTATGATGTATCGGAAAAAAGGTTCCTAAATCCAAACTTTTCATTTAATTTTTTTCAAATATTTTCGAAAACCATTAATTTATCAATGCTATATATATAAATAAACTAAAACGGAAAACAATCAGATAAAAATTGTTCAGCTTTTCAATTCTGCATTATGGATAAATAAAGACACCCTTTGGCCTTCTCTAACGCTGACATGTGTTGTACACAAATAGTAATAGGCTGCAGGATAACTTAACTTTAGTATGAAGACGCTGACAAATTTTAGTCTCGTATAATCTGCTGCCAAATTGCATTTTGTTTTGATACAAAGTTCAAAACTATGTATTTTATCTTTATGCAGTTGTGTTTTATATCTTGAAAATCAGAATTGTTATAATTCGAATGTACATATAAATTCAGAATTTGAGAAATGCCTAATCATGCATCTCATTCATTGTATTTAGATATTATTTAATATTTCCTATTTACATTCAGTGTTGATGATTGTTTTGGACCTGACATTGTGGACCTCACTAGTCGCTGCTTTCTTCTATGCCAGCGGAGGTGGGTTTGGATCTTTATTTTCAGGCGTTTTCTCTATGGTTGCAGACACCACCAGTGAAACAAGGAGGAGTCTTGGTATGGGTGTGTATGAAGGTTTGCTTGGCTCCTCTGTGGTCCTGTCACAATTTATCTGCGGTAAGAAGGATTCAACTGCATGAAACATATCATTTAAATAAAAAATTATGTTCTGTAAGAATCACTTACTATATGGTTGACATCTCCATATCTATGCCTTATCGTATCTAAGAGAAACACGATATGATAATCTGTAATCAATATTGACTATAACATCCTTTTATGTTATCAGCATAGAAATCGATATCACATTTTCTAGAGTGGACCCAACATTGTAAATTTAAGAAAATGTAAATCAAAAATAGAAAACCTTTCATTTTTTCATAGTTGGTAATTATCAAAATCTATTAAGCTAATCTATTTACATTTAATTTCAATTTCAATTTTAGGCAGTTTGATTGAAGCATTTGATTTCCAGGTGTCAATAATCTCTATCAGTGTCATTTATTCAATCAGTGGTCTCACTTTGTTCTTCATTCCTGAAACACTACCAGCCAATAATCGGGAAAATGCTTTCAAGAGTCCACTCCACATGATAAGATTAGCCAGTAGAGTGAGTTGATGCTGTTATTAAGAATTGGCATAAAATATAATCTGCCCTTTTAAGATATTTTTTAACTAATCTCTATACAGCGTTATACAGCAATATTTCACTCCCGAACTTACATAGCCGGAATTCGAACACTCGACCCTTGATTTGGTGGCCAAGCGGTTAAAATTGTTAGAACGATGCGTATTGATCATAGAAATTAAATGATTCATGACGTCACACTAATCTCGCGTACAACAGGCGTATTGTAAGTGAGCTAAGTGCTGTATATTCTTTAATTGTAGTTAGTCTACACTCACAAATTACGCGGTGTTCTTCTTGTGTTGTTGATGCTGTCGTTATTTACTGTCTTTATGGGTCTTGTGGGCACACAGAGTGTCGACACGCTGTATTTCCTCAATAGGCCCTTCTGTTTCCTACCTGCTCAGCTGGGTATATTCCAAGGACTAAGAAGTGGTATCATGCAAGGCGTGTCTTTCTTAGTGCTCCTTTGTCTGCGTACTCGAGTGCCGGACATAGTCCTCTTAGTGATGGGTGGGCTCTCTAGCTGTGGCCAGTTCATTATGGATGGGCTGGCGAGTTCTTTTGACAAATCTATCGCGGATTATATCGTTTATTCCTGTAAGTTCAAATATCACACCTTGTTTATAATGGATTCGCAAACAGGAATAAGAGATATTGAATGAGCAGTTTACTTTATTTTTTTATAGGAAATGTTTATTTTAGTTTAATGTTATAATTTGATATACCTTTTTGTTTATAGCTGACTTTTATGAAATGAATAATCCAAAATATAGTAGCGACTTTGTAAGTTCTTTCGTGTTGACCAATATCTTCTATTTCCTTTCAGCAATTGTGGTCTGCTCTTTCAGTGGACTTGTAATGCCAATTTTTCGTACACTTATGTCCAAGCTAGTCACAGAAAAGGAACAAGGTAATGTAAATCCTCTGACTTCCATATTATATCATTATAATTCATGACCTATGAAATAATAACTCGAGTAATTCACTTTTAAATCATGCTACTTATAAAAATAACAAGTAGTAGTAAAATGTGGAAAGAAATTTGATTTTTTAAATCTGATTTTATGTCATTATAAAGATGATTGAAAAAATTGATTGTTAATTCTCAATTCTATTATTTATTGAATCAGGTGTAACTTCTGCTAGTATCGCCTGTATCCAAAACTTGGCCATTCTTACCAGCTCTGTATCTTATTCCGCGGTGTACAAAGCAACTCTTGAATTCCTTCCGGGATTTGTCTATTTCATGAATTCCTTTATCATTCTAGTCAGCATTTCTATGGCACTGTAAGTCTATCTTTATGACTTATCGAAACCAATTAATGAATTTAATGGAATATATTGAGAATATCTATGGAATATAAAGAATATCTATGGAATATATTGAGAATATCTATGGAATATATTGAGAATATCTATGGAATATTGAGAATATCTATGGAATATTGAGAATATCTATGGAATATATTGAGAATATCTATGGAATATAAAGAATATCTATGGAATATTGAGAATATCTATGGAATATAATGAGAATATCTATGGAATATTGAGAATATCTATGGAATATTGAGAATATCTATGGAATATAAAGAATATCTATGGAATATATTGAGAATATCTATGGAATATTGAGAATATCTATGGAATATAATGAGAATATCTATGGAATATAATGAGAATATCTATGAATTCATTATTGATATTGATAAGTGTGTCTAGCTGATGTATTGATGATTTATTTCAGATTATATCAACTGGTATACACGAAGAAATATCGAGTGATGGTGGAAGAGAAGGCAATCAATCACTCTCATGATGGCTCCACCATTCTATCAGGAGGCGGGGGTGTGGATCCACCCCAGAGCTGCTGATACGATTTAATGAAAAAAGGAGCAATCATTCTCATAATCAATCATTGCAATTGGAATGCCAACCTCGTGCCAAACTGGTGCCATTGCTTATAAAATATGTTCTGTGCATTTCAATTATTAGTTTCATGATTGAATAATGTGCTAAATTAGCACAATGAGAATTCGAAATTACAAAACTAACGATGTTCGAGTTAATTGTTTCAAAATTATGATAATGTTTCTTCATATCTAGACTATAAGAATAGGAATCCACTGTTTTAAAAACTTCACAAAATAATCCTGTTGTTTTTCATTTTCTCCAATTTAAATAAAATAATAATTCTTACGATGAAGTGTAAACACTACTTGTATATAAGAACAGTAGTATTCATTAAAATTATGTATTTAGACGACATCATTTATTTATCAGCCAAATGAGATGCTTCTATGTTAGAATCTTATATACCTATTATATACCTATTATATATTTTAAGCAGTCAAAAAAAGCTGTCCTGATTTCCAACCATTTGTTATGCCCTCGATTATCCGCCACCCTCGATGATATGCCAAGTTAAACAGTGTCCTGTATATGCACATAACAATTCTTATTCATATACTATATTTACATTATAATATTTTGTTTTATTTATAATGTCTTTCTGATGAATTTTAGCACAATGATATGTGTGACTATATATCTGTATATTATTTACCTCTTATTCTGTCAAATCTATTGAATGTCATACATATATTGTATATCTATAAGTACACATTTTAAATATATCGAATCGTCATCAATATTCATCTACTCGTTATGATCTTATTATGATTGGGAGGGTGATCTTGTGTAGTTCTTTTCAAAGTTATATGGTACTTAATGTTATTATACGTAACTATATAATAATAATGCAATAAAAAAGCCTTTAGTGAGAATCTAAGGCCAAAACTCTCGACCCCTGGATTGGTGGTCAAGCGTTCTAACCACTCGGCCGGCGCTCTCTACAAAAGAATGACATTAACAATAACAATAACACAAAGAAAGAAAAATGACATTAATGACAATTTGAAAGCCTTCTTATACTGCGTGCTAATTCAGCATCCAGTTGAATTAGCACGCAGTATAAGAAGGCTTTCAAATTGTCATTCTTTTGTAGAGAGCGCTGGCCGAATGGTTAGAACGCTTGACCACCAATCTAGGGGTCGAGAGTTCGAATCCCGGCTAGGTACACTCGGGAATGAAATATTGTATTGCGCTGTATAGAGATTGTCTTAACTTTAAAGTCACTCTGGCTGTGTGAAGTGGTTAGTTCAACCCTACTGTCAGTAGAATGATACTGCTTTAAGCTCTTAATTCTTTAGAATTATGTTGATATCTTTAGGATTAGAATTATGTCTATTAGAAAAACATTGGCAAACAAATTTACCAGGGGTGAGGCGAGGTCGATAGCTGGCGTCTAATACTTTAACAGTGAATTTAAATTCTATGGAAATTTAATATAGCCCAAGTGAGAAATTTGGATGAGTATATTAATTTTCCCAAAAGTCTTTGCCACATAGAAAAATAAACATTTGATTTATTTTACCTAATTCACAATTACCCTAATACTAATTGACCAGAAACGTCACCTTTTTTACTATACCTAACATAAAACCGTTGTCTATATTACGGACTATATGTATAGGTATAGAACAATCAACTACTGTCAGTCCTGTCAGTCTTTTCAAACTTAGGTTACTTATAGTGTTAAATATGTTATGTTAATAGCCATAGCTAAATAATCAATCACAATGTCACTTATAGCAAGATGAGTAACGTAGAGAGAAAGAAAGATAGACAATATGTAGATATTAAAATATCGATGCTTATGTAATGAATGCTTTTAGACAATTGCAATTATGTATCAGGCTTCACTGAAGAAGACCCTACTGGCTGTACCGATAATGGTATAGATGCGTGGAGGAACCTATGCTAGCTAGCTCACACTTTAATCTACATATTGATGATAGATATTATTATAGGAAGGCCTTTATAACAGCATGCTTTTAAATTCGATTAAAAAATGTCTACACAGAAGATTCGTTACGAAGAGAAGTTTAATGAAATGGATACTGATTTTGATCTGTTTGGTTATTTTCATCATTCTTTTAATAAAATACCGTGCATATCGAGCCGCATTTAATCTTGAACCGGATTCAGCTATACCTGAGCAATATAGAAAGGTAAGACTACCATATCCTATTTACCCTCTAACTATACCATTATACCAAGTAATTGCCACTACGCTTGCAAATTCCGGTGCAAATTCTATGGAAATACACACCCCCTTAAAAACCCTACAATATGACTGTTAATTGACCCTCTAATTCTATGGAGATAGACTTCCCTTGGATACGAAGAGCATACAGAGATTATGTAGTATCCAAGGGAAATCTAAATTTCCATAGAATTGGAGGGTCACTTAACAGTCCTATTACCGGTATGGGGAGTTTCTAAGGGTGTGCTTAACAAAGTCTATGGGAGTTTGCAAGCGTCTTGCGCCTCATTTATTGGTATTGGTAAAATGGTGAATATTTGTCTTAGGGGTGGTTTGGATGCAAGCAGGAAAGTTAAAGAAACCTCTGTTTCATAAAAATATCAGACTGCGATAATTAAATAAATTAATCACAAACTTACTTGGTCTGATAATGTTGACTCTATTAGCAAGCTTTGCTGATAGTTTCTTTCCTCATGCTATGCAGCTATTAACTATACTAACTACTAAAATTATGTACTTGACAATTTATTTTGTTTTAGAAAAGTAAAACTGCCAAAGTGATATTGTTATACTTTGGTAAGTACATTTGGTTATCTGGTACCGGTGAATTCCATGACTGCCCATATTCAGATTGCTTTTTATCCAGCGACCATGCTAATTTGAATTCAGCCGATATGGTTCTATTTCTTCAAAGAAATGTTTATTCCCCATCGACCAAACCTCCTCACCAAATATGGACAGTATTCTTTCACGAGTCTCCCATGGCAATGAATGTTCAACCTACTCAGGTAATTTAGTTCACAATAATTTATTGTGTTGAAATAAAATCTGCCGCCCAGTAGCTCAGTTAGTATAACATGTCGGTCTCTCAATCATGAGGAATTATACACAGGACTTATCAGAATTACAAAGTCCATTTTCCTTCCTTTTAGATCGATTGGACTATTACTTACATGAGAAATTCTACAATATTTTCTCCCTATTTCGGTAATCCTCACAGTGAAAAGTCTCTAACTCCATATCTACCCGAAATGTTTAAGAAATCCAAAATGGTCGCCTGGTTAGTTAGCAATTGTCGGGCATCGAATTATCGTTATGAATACGTCGTAGAATTAGGAAAGTATATTGAGGTGGACATTTACGGTGAATGCTCGGGTAAAATGATTTGTCCTAAAGATCCCAGCGGTAGGAATTATTATTGTGTGAATGATGTTTTAAGTCAATACCATTTCTACATAGCGTTTGAAAACTCCAATTGCAGAGATTACATCACTGAAAAAGTTGACCACGCATTCAAGTAATTTTTTATTAAATTCTATATTTTGTATATTATAATATGAAATGTTTTCATGATTTAAAAAAGCCTCAGTTTCGCTTCTACTTCCAGAGCTGATTTAGTTCCCATAGTGATGGGCGCTCATCCGGACGATTATCGTGACCTGTTGCCACCCAATTCGTACATTCACGTGGACGATTTTAAAACTCCTCGAGATTTGTCGAAATATCTTCAATATCTCGTGACAGATCGGTTCGCCTATCTCAAATTCTTCCACTGGAAATCAATCGGCCATCGACCTGTCTACCAACCGGAGAACATCTGGTGCAATCTGTGTAAAAAATTGCACCAGAAAGATTTCAAAATGACGCCCAGACAGAAATCCGCCTCTCGAGTTAATATCGCGGAATGGTGGAGCACTCAGAAACAATGTGTCCCGGATAGATGGTATTCCAATGCAAATCTTTTAGATTCTCCAACACCAACCCTTACATTATTCCTCTCTATCAGTTTTATTTCATTATGTTTTGTTTAATAAAAACAATATAGCAACAATAATGTAATTCCGGTATTTAGATATTTAGATAAACAATAATAAAGTCTTCTTCTTATTATTATTATTGAAAGAAATTGAATGGGCCACTCATAGAAATCGGATTACATTCTCGCTTCATACCTATACTAGAATGAACAAGCCTTATCTCTCACATATATTCTGACGGCACTGAAACAATTAAAATTAACTAATTATTAA
>JAYMFX010250670.1:0-19751 GCA_036784945.1 Monocelis spectator
TCATCTCGATATATAGAAAGGCACGAAAAGGAATCATCTCGATATATAGAAAGGCACGAAAAGGAATAATCTCGACATGAAAGGCACGAAAAGGAATCATCTCGACATGAAAGGCACGAAAAGGAATCATCTCGATATATAGAAAGGCACGAAAAGGAATCATCTCGATATATAGAAAGGCACGAAAAGGAATCATCTCGATATATAGAAAGGCACGAAAAGGAATAATCTCGACACAGAAAGGCACGAAAAGGAATCATCTCGACATGAAAGGCACGAAAAGGAATTATCTCGAAGGCATGAAAAGGAAAAGGAAAAAACTGTCTGAAAATGAATTCTCCAATGATATTTTTCTTTATAACCTTAAAGAAAGGAAATAAATTTGTATGCTATGGCATACCATACCTCCTGCCATAAATAATTAGAAAAATGTATTTTTGAAATTGTTAATTTGTCATGAAATAATTGGCATCTATAGTTGATTTGTAGTGATAAATATGCTGCCATCTATCGAATGTTTCTATGGCGTAACATGTCATCTTTATATATCAGCGGCTGCTGCTTCTAAACACACTGACGCAATCTCACTGATCCTCTATTCAGTACAGTCAGTAAGAATGACGCCATGCTTATGGTATGCAAGTATTAGTGAAATCGTGAATGCTTCCTGCATCAAGCGGCATAGTCGGCGACATCCAGATATAGTGTGATTGACACTGTGGAAAGGCTGACTTTCTTCAATAAACTTTGACTGACAGGCCCTCTATTCAAAACAAGAATTCGCTTCTTTCAATAAATATAGTTACGATAAAAACAGACAGCGATAGTTTTTATAGCATGCTGCGCAGCCATTTGTGAGGAAATCGTCTTTAATTATAACCCATCTTCGCTGATACATCTTGCCGTATTGATTTTATATTTTATGATCTAAAATACTGATACAATCTGAATGATTCTGTAACAAACACCCAGGCTAAAACCTACCATTAGGCGACAACTTAACATCCTGCAGGCAAATTTCAATTATAAATCCTTTCTGAAATTTAGGGAACTTCCGGTTCAATTGTTTTAATTTCTATCAAACATTAATGAAACAAATATTGGATTTCCAGTTCTTTTAAGCATTTATCCAGTTCATTAATGCACAATTCTTTTTTTGTAAAATCGCTGAATGCTGATAGTCAGTTTATTAATTCAATGTTATCAGATCATATAGTCAAACCAATTCCTTATTGACTTAGACAATATGCGTGCAGCGATATAACTCTGATAACATTGTGCTTTAATGAACTGACTATCTGTTAATGTTAGGTCAGGATCGATAATTTGATTGGTTCTCAAAATAATTAAGAATTCCCTCTATTTAAATCAATAAGGCTCTTTCTTTATTTTAATTAAAACTATAATTAAACTGTAACTATAGCAACGAATGATTGGATCCAGTAGTGACGTCATCACTATAGTTTAGCGAATAGATATGGCATAGATATTCACAGAAGGACAGTGCATTGATGAACTGACTATCTGTTAGTATAGATATGACATAGATATTCACAGAAGGGCAGTGCTTTAATCATAGAAATCGAAGAGACCATAGAGATCATAGAGACAAAAAGAAAGTCCGATCTCTATGGCTTTCATGAACTGACTATCAGCAGCATTCAGCGATTTTACAAAACAATAATCGTGCATTAATGAACTGGATAAATGCTTACAATAAGGCAACTGGAAACTACAAATCATTTAGATAATTACTAAAGATTGCTTCCTGCTTAGAGATACTCATCCATCCATCCCTCAGTACCAAAAGCATTATGATGAATATTTTAGCGATAATGCAATAGAATTTAATTTTCCTACCAGGACAGAGTACATAGATGCTTTGTCGGGCCTGCACTTGTTTCTTGTCGTCATTGGACTCTGTGTAGCATTGAATCTTATTCAAGCCGATTATTTGAGGTTTGCTGCAGTTGATTCGGGCTACCGAACTAGTAATGAACATGCCATTGCTTAGCTTATCGGTACACTCATCTGTAGTTTCTTCATTATTAATAGGAGTCACTTTGATTGTATTGCCTTCACTATTTACCTGATAAATAGAAAATATAAATTCACGATTATAACGAGGGCTAAATAATTTCAGTTTTAACGAACTTTGACATCAATGCAACGAGTTTAGAATTTAATTTTGATCTCTGACTGCTAGTTCTATATATTATGCTTTAATCTATATTACCCAATCGTTATATTTTGTCGAACTACATAAATGCTCATTCTAATGAAAGCTTATTTAAATCCACGCTATTTATCAATATCGTATTGCAGACGACACATTTAGTTTATATGAAAAAGATTGTTTATATGCGGGTATAGATCTTTCCACATGAAAAGATCAATTTTGAATTGAAGATTTATTAACGTCCTAACATAAACATTCTAACATTTTGTATGCACGAGTATGCATACAGGAAGAGTTAAGTGCTTTGCCTTTTCTCTGTGGGATGTGCATATCGAAGAAGGAATTAAACAATCAGCTGGCCCAATATAGTGGCCAGAATTGGCATCAATTTTGGAGGTAACAGCAGGTTGGTATAGTATAGTGGTGGGGGTGTATACTGTATAATATGGATGTTGGGAAATCTTATCAGCACAGTATCCTATACCTACATACAGGCAGAGTATTTAAGCAGATCAGCTCTGTCTATAGGGAAAAGTGACCATTTCACATTACACAAAATAAATAATAATAATAAAAAAAAATTGAAAATTTCAACGAGACATCCATTTGAATGTCATTCCCATCCCATACACTAAAACCTGCTCTCTCCATTGACAATCTTAAATCGAATAATTGTAGAATTGATTTAAGAAAATTGACGGTTAGCCAGCCAGGTATACCTAACAAGCCATATATATACATCATAAACAAATTCGATGATGTATGATTGAATGATTGAATGATATACGGTGATTGACTGTGAAGCTATGTATACCTAATATAGTCATCAATTAGTATAAACAAAATTATGCCATCTTAAACCTTTTATTTAAGCATTAATAATCTCCGAAACACATCAGATTTACCATTTTACCATCGACAACTGTTTATATAAAGCGAAACAGCTGATAGAATCATAAAATAACAATTCTGAGAGATTTGAGTATATATGTAGAGCTTTTATGATTAATTATTGAATCGATATTAATGGGGAGTTTTTAATAAAGGCATCCGTTTTATGAGCAGAAATAACATACCCATGCTTATATACAATACATACATACCTACAAATTCGTATCAGCTTTGTGCAAGAAGAATCCCTGACACATCAAACAGTTACTTTTATAGGTATAACACATACCTATATATATATAGAGAGAGAGATTCTCAGCAAATTGCAGCTTGGATATTAATTAAACAGAAAAAAATCTCGACAATTTCTGAAAAGATATCCATAAAATCGTTACTAATTTTTTTCTTCTTGTAAAAATGGATTCAAGCTTCACACGAGAAAACTCTATATATAGACTGAAAATTATAATGTCAATGTGTGTGTCGTGATAATTGAAATATCGGTGGACAGTATTTCATTGAAACCCATGTTAACTGGGGAAAACACAATTGACTACAGGATTGCTCGAATAAATGTACATTAAATTTTAGCCCTACACTTTATTGATGAATCTTATCTGATACCTTTTATGTCACTGCTTCTAATAGGTTATAATTTCAGTTTATTATCAGATTTAATTTCAACCAAAATATAAACAACTCTATAGTAATTAGATGAGGAAAATCCTAACCCCTGAAATAAACAAGTAAACATTGATTTTGATTATCATGATAAGAAAATGTTGTAGACATTTATTTAGTCTCTTTAGATATAATTCAAATGAAAATGGGGTGATTACTATAGAGAGAGAGAGAGAGAGAGATTTGCCTCCAGCATGGGATGGTACGAAGCTTTTCCTCAAGGATTTCTATTGGCTTATGTAGGTATGAGTTTAATACGGCTTCTGGCGATAAATTAACACAGTGCTTGTGCATCTAAGCCAATAAAAATCCTCGAGGCAAAACCATTGCATATTCGAGCTAAAGCTCACCTATATCTATAATTATATTTTTAAATCTCTATGGTTGAGCTAAACTCGAACTAAAATTGCGCGATAAATCGAATAATAAAAATGACGCATTAAAACAAAATTAACAGAGTGAATTAAAAACAATGAAAACTAAAGAACTTCTGAACACATCTTAACAACTTAATAGACAATAGTTCATAAATTAAAATCTAAAACAAACGCGTTTTATAAAAACCCATACTGTAATACTTGCACGTCCTATACCGATCGAAACTATTTATTATGAGCAAGCAACCAACCAGTCTTCTTAGTGAGAGCTACCTACAGTCATATTATATAATGAAAGTCGCTTTTGTTTCATTTAATGAGGACAGCCTATGTTATTTACATATTATACAGTCTAGTTTTAAGTCAAAAATCAATTCGTGCGGTTGATGCCATAGGTATATAGAATTATAATCTATGATCAGAAAAACGAGGTAATGCGATATTTTATTCAATCTCCACGTGCGATATAAAACATCCAAATTAATTCATGCAGTATATTAAAACAACTACATATTTCGAGTACGAATAGAAAGAAAAAGTATGATTACACAGTCTTTCTATATATAGCCTTTCTATAAAGGCTAGTAAAAGTCCGCGCAAAATTCAGACTCAAATAGAAATATAATAACAATTTATATAGTAGGTATAGTTAAATTAACATTTCAAAGTATCAAAACATAGCTTATAAACTTTTAATCGAATATAAATATTTCAAGAGAGAGTTTTATGAATCAATTTTCCACCATCACCATCTCAATCTCATCACCGCAATCCTCACCACTATACTCACTCATACCAGTGAGCCAGCTGGCAGGCAACAGTTCTAATTTATTTATTTAACATAGTATAGGTAAATATATTCACAAGAAGTGATTATAGAACACAGCGAGATGAGAGAAATGATGTAATGAATTCGTGAGTCATGCTGAAACTCAATCGACTCTAATGCAGTAGTAAATAATAAAAAAACGGCATCGATTAGGTAATACAGAGACAGAGAAAGAGAGAGAGAGAGAGAAAGAGAGAGAGAAAGAGTCAGATTCATTAATTTTGTATTTGAACGCATCAGCATTGGAACTGCTGGGTGAGAGGAATAACCTCGACACAACTCTTCCCTAAACCACCGGAATAACCTTGACACAGTCTACCGTGTGTCAAGGTTATTGAGGCTATTCCGGATTTTGATAAAGTTGTCGAGGTTATTACGATATTTTCTTTATAAATATCTCCAAGAGAATCTACTTATTTCGCCTTCCCTTGGAAATATGTAATTGCGCAATAGTTATCAAGCAATAGATATGCCGATGTTAGTTGTTCGGCGCCGCTGTTGTATTCGCTAAACTTTATTTGAGTATTCAAGAGATGGCGCCGACATAATAAAATTAGATTAGATGAGAGGTATATTAATAATAGGATGGATTAGGGAGCCCCTCAGATATGTAATAGACAACAGACAACAAAGCCAATATTATGGACTATATAGAGTAGAGTCGCTCTCAAGAAAGCCCAGAAATCGTTATTTATATGTTTAGAAACTTTGAATTTGTCTGGGAAAGATATCCTCAAGATATTTATATTTGCAGAGAGAGGTTGTAAGGCGACATCTTTCAATGTAAATGTTGTGCAAATACGATCTTTTTGGATTTTGATTCATTGAATTTTAAATTGTTCTTTTCTGATGTTGAAGAGTTCTGTCATCGTGTCATTATTAAACATAGAGATGTAATATTATGAATGAATACAAGGTGATCTATAGAGTGCTCATCTCATTCTCATTGAGGGGCAGTTAGAAACATGGCAGCTGCAGGCAGGCGAGAGTTAATCGCGAGTTTCATTCGTGATTAGAAGTCAGCCATTACTTCTTAGCGAATCACAGTTGAGTATTCGTTGATTTGACTGCAGAGTTTGATTTTCAATTTGTCTCCACAATCTCATTTAGACTGCCACTCTATATTCACTATATTCACATAACATAGGATTACATCTCTATGTCGTTAAATATTAACACCAGCATTAAGATGGGGCAAGAGAAGGAAGAATGCATGATGGAAGGCGTGAAAGCGAGGATTAGATCTAGAGAAAAAGAAATAGAGTGGAAGCACGAGAGATGTAAAAGGGTTTACAGCAAAGGAGTGAAATTCGACTTAGAAAAGAACTGGAAGAGAGAAGATAGCGTGAGCTATAAACGCTTCAGAACTGGGCACTCAATGGAACTTAAGGCCTACAGAAGAAGAATAGGTTTGGAAACAGAAGGAAAGTGTAGAAGATGCGAAGAGGAAGAAAAAAACCTAGAACATGTCATGGAATGTCCTGCAGGATACATGAAAAGGAACCAGATGGGAATCGAGGGGCTACAAGACCTATGCCGGAAGTCTTTCAAGGGCCTGTCATACTGGAGATGGTTCCGCAGAAAGTTGCAGCAATGAAATACAACAACAACACCAGCATTTGTGGTAGTATCTTTGGAGACATTGAGTCTAATATATTTAACAGGGAATGACGCCAGAGAATATTCAAGAATTATTAGATCCAGGATGAGTGAATATTATGTAGGAATAAAATTCACTACTTTGACATTTTAAAGTCAGTTTTGTTTTACGGCGAACTATATTGTATTATTTGTGGTATCGTGTGGAATAATCATTATTTATTTACAGTTGTATATTTATAAAAAGTGTTGAACACATTAGAAAGTCATTTTAGCTATATAGGTATACGGTGGTGGTTGTTTATTTAGAATTTAGCGGCATAACTGTTGATGAATAAACCCCAGTTATAAGGGAATTTCCCCCCACTCGTTTACCTACTAATAGCTGCGATTAGTTCTCCCAGCACAATCCACCCAACAACAACACCAAGTGAAAGCAGCTCAAATGACTATTAACAATACGTCTATCTGTCTGTCTGTCTCCGTCTTTACCAACTCTCTCTCTCTTATACACTTATTGATTATTAGATTATGAAGCACTTCACAATACTAATTATTGGCTCTTTATTATTATAGGTTGAGTTGAAATTTTCTAATTCTATCGAAAGAACTCCCCTCAGAGTGAATAATTGATCAGAGGGATTATTCACCAAACAAATAACGAGATAAAGTCATATTGGTAGGTCGACCATTGATAATCCGGTGAATTGAATTGTACCCACCTCTTTCTTCTCTCTCTCGGAAGAAATCAATAGGTGCAGAATGTTACCAACAATTGACGTGTTCTTATTTAATTATTATAATGTGAAGAATGAAATTTCTGTGAACTGAAGCAAATGCTAACAATTATATGTGTTAGGTACGCAGTTAATATTCTTTCGTCACTGCGCGCTAACAAAAATCGTAAATATTTGAGAAATGAATAAGAGCTATTATCAGACTGCGGTCGTCCCCTCAATAACCAGTGGAGTACCTCCATCCTATAACTGTCCTAACATCCTTTCTGTTTTGCATCATGTGTTACTAGATAGCTTAAAATTGGTAGCAGTCTCAAAATTAAGACATAACCAGAGAGAAATTATGGCTCGCTCATCTTAAAATATCGGGTTTCCTGCTTTCTGCAACCTTATCAACCTAAATCGTCTTGTCAAAGTCGAAAAAAGAGCGGAAAAAATAATTGGGGATAACAACGAAGTAAAGGTGGCTAAAGAAGAACATCTCCTACACGACCTCTTGACTCCTCTTCACAAACAAAGTCTGCCAAAAGATGAGCAAGCAGATGGCTAAAGAAGAACATCGACTTATTGTCTCCTTTTCGCAACAAAGGCTACCCAACCCCATAACCAATATCATCCCGTGTTCCATTTTGTAGACCAAACCGATTCAAAAACTCCATCGCTCACTTCTTCTAATTCCTATTCGCTCTTTACTCCAATTATATTTTATGCAATAACTCTCATGTCAAATTGTCACCGATATACAAGTATTTGTGATAGTCAATAAAGCTTTTTTATTATTACATTCGGGTCGATACTGATGTTGTTTCTACTCCAGATGATATTGACTGATGGGTAGCTGCACTTCGTCTTGCAGTAGATATCGATGCTTTCTCCTCCACGCAGGTTATAGGGATTGTTGGCTCGTCCAGCCCCAGAAATACTCCGAGAAGGCACGCGCACCAGACTATTACCTCCATTCTCCGTAGACGCAGCAGCAGATGGCTTCTTCTCTTGGACCATTTCAATCTTTGTTGGCTGGAGTTTCGGTGGTTCTACAAAACATGAAAATACCATTCTTAGATATTCGGACGAGGTCACTCGTCCGAATTATGATGAATACCCCCTCAACCAATATGTCCAAATTACTAGGTTTGGTATTGATTATAATATTTGCCAAAAGAATTTGCTAAGCAAAATCACCTTTCTCTAATTATTTTCGAGCCTTATATAATATAAAAATAATATTAGGAATTTTCTGCTATTTATTTCATAGTTGCAGGGAATTTTAATTGATCCTGTAGGTATGTAGATAACTACTACTATGTTGAATATAATGATTTAAAGGAAGCAATTCAGAAAATTGTTCCCATACTCTCATCCTATATAGGTGATATACTATTTACTCTATGGTACTATCCCATTACTTAGCTCACTATAATGCATTTTCAAAATATGGCTTGCAGAGAGACTATATAGTTGTCACCTGGGATACGCAGCTTTCAACAGAAGGTGTAGAGGAATTATTGAGTTGGATGAGTAATAAGGAAGCTACCTACAGTCTTCTGTGTGCTTAGAAACCAGCGCTAACTATAGGTACTGTGTCTCACTGAACGAAGCAGAAGAGTAGGGAATCACACAATCGATGATTCTCTTTATTGCTGACTCATTTAAATTTGTTAGTCTGTTAACCTAAAGCATAAAATTATCTTATAATCGAATGCTTATAATGCCATTTGAAATCAAAATGTATATCACATCGTAATTAATCAACCCTGAATTAATCTAAACAAATAAACACATTCTTGTTCTCTCTAAATAAATAAAACATCCACTTTGCATTCTATTAATTCTTCCTTAATCATTCTTTTGTGCATAGCGAAGTAAAATTTCCCTTCATACAGTAAGTTCCGACAAACATAAATGTACAACAATCTATGTATGTACTTAATAAACCTTTTCAAATTAAACACTTTAAACTAAACTTACGGATAATTGTGAGATTAACATGCTTCAAGTTGAGCATGTATACGCAAGTCCATTCTCCTCGATCTGCCCAAGACACTTTATTAATAATGATTGTGAATTTCTTAGCTTGTTCCCAATCATTCGGTGTACATTGCAGTTTATATTTCTTATCATCATATGCACTGCAACGTTCAGATATCATTTCTTCGCCATGCTTCCAAACCTCTGAAAACTTCTTCTGACGATTTCCAATTATAGCGCACTCAAATTGCACTTTATCACCAATCTTTGCAATTTTTTCTTGAGGTGTCACCGTCACTTGAAGTTGATTATTATCACTTTTAACATCTATAAAGTAAATTATAACCAATGATTAAATAATTGATATAAAAAATAAGAACAACGTTTTGGAAAGGCCTTGAGACAGTCATATTCTAAAAATATTTCAGAATGACTTGAGTCATTATTAATATGCAATTTTATTTCAAACTTTCATTTTTAAATAAACGCTTACAAATTAATAAATTTAACACATTTAAAATGTTTAGGTTAGAAAAATATAATCTTGAATCAGAAACCTAACGAATATACACTAATTGCCAATGAATAGTTTCAAATAGATGTTTCAGATTTCCTTTCTTTTTATGTCCTCAAGCATCTATATCACAAGTTCTCTGTTGCTGATCATATTTATAAACTCTATTTAGTACTAACAACTGCTTTAACTTTATACTACCTAATTACACTTTTACATTAAATGTGCAACACCTATGAAACAAGAAAATATTAATACATTAATTATACATTTTTGTTATATCTAGGTAAATGAAAGAGATTACTGACAGTCACATATACAGATACACTAAAGTATATTATCAAATAAAAATTACACACAGATTAATAATACCATCAAAATAAAATGCAATATAATGAATGTTCTGCATATAGTCTGATTGAGAAGCATTTTTCAATTCATCAATTTAATAGAAACAATGCTTCCAAATCATGGCAACATGAAAGAAAAATTTGTTCAAGTAGAAATGCATAAAATTTTGAACCATTAATAATTATTTATTTACTTACTATGTACCTATAACTTGCCTAAAAATTAATAATTTTAAGAAATACCTTAAATATTCATTTAATTGAATTGCCATGTTTGAAATTGAATGAATATGTTTGTCATTTATTCTTATGCATTAGAAGTAATTCAAAAAAATTAAAATCTGCTTAATTTATGCAGGATAAATTTATATTTTGATGGATTTACGTTCTTAAATTGTGGTATATTTTATTTTCTATTTTATTTCATTCTTTATAAGAAGAATCATGTTTATTTATGACTTAAATTTTATCAAGTAATAATATTTTAGATTTCCCTTGTATATCAAGTGTGGAAACAAAAAAATTCTCTAGGTCTTAAAACGTATACAGATTCTGTTGGTCAGGTTTAGGTTTTCAGATTCAGACCCAAAAAATCTCATAGTCTTATAGTCTCATCCTTAAATTGATTTGTTGGCAAATTTATTAATAACAGTCATTTCCCAATATACCTAATTGAATTATATTGAATTACACTGAAGATTTACAGCACATAATTCAACCATACAGGCACTAAAAGCCATAAATTGGAGCATCTTTGGAACAGAAAATACATGGAATCCAGTTAGGCCAATATGATCCAGCCACTTTCATTGAAATTTGCACATTTGAACAAAGATGCCCATGCCTTTTCATAACAAGCAAACTGAATTACAATTACTCCTGAATGCCAAAAGTCAACATTGTAAGTTTTTGTCAATGCAATAAACCAATCAGATTAAAATTTTGTTAATATGGTTTGACAGTTCACATTTTGCAGTACAGCATTTAAATGATTATATGGAAATTTATTGCCACCAATATTAATACTTCTAAGGAAGCATCAAGTAGAGGAATAATTAAGACAGCTTTTAAAATAATTGTAAAGCAGTTATCAACCTTTTTGCCTTTTCAACACAATGCTGCTTGATTTTAATTTAATTAGAGGAGTTATTTGAGTAGTTCATTGAAAAAAGTGATAAGTATATTAATATTGTGTATCCTTGTATATTTTCCAAAAATATTTGTTTATAGAAAATTCTTCATTTTGCATTATTTTTTCAATAAAACAGATAATTTTATCTAAAAGTGATTCAAACTAAACGAATTCAATAAAACATCAATGATAAATTGCTGTTGAAACCTTAAATGATATTCATAAGATAAAGAATCACTTACACGAAATCAGCATCAATAAAAAGTTAAATACAATAAGATTCAAATCCATTTTTCACTGAAAATCAAAATGGTTCAAGTTTCTAAAAATCGCGAATTATTTATAGTTATTGTTAGTATATTTAAATAATACTGTTATTTAATTTTTCAATAAAGCAGATAACAATTTTATTACAACTGATTCAAACTCAAAGAATTCAATAGAACATCAATGATAAATGGCTGTTGAAACCTTAAATGATATTCATAAGATAAAGAATCACTTACACTAAATCAGCATCAATAAAACGTTAAATACAATAAGATTTAGTTCAAGTTATTTATAGCATAGTCCCCGTTAGTATATTTAAATAACACTGTTATTAAATTAACCGTTAAAGTAACCCTGTTATTCTATGGAATTTAATACGCCTTCAATACCGTCCTATTTCATTTTTGCAATGATATGATGTATCTAATGGCGTATTAACAAATAAAATTCCATAGAATTCGAGATTTACTTTAACGGTCCATAGGACATTTCCAACTATATCTTTAATAACGAAATATACAGTAGGTATACAATTATAGTGTGATAGTAAATAAATTTTACCAGAGAAATACCAGTGATCTACATACCTATATTTACATAAATGCATACATCACAACCCTCAATAACAAACTATACAGTGTATGTAATTATTATGATGATCTTAAGGTATCCTCTTGGCTATAACATTCTCCGGATATTTAAACAAGTAAATATTACAGAAACATTATTATATATTAACTAAGTTCTTTCATCTTGATGAAATCGGTCTAAGCGAATTTGACATTAAAATAAACTAGCAAACTACTTTTTTATTAAAAGCCCTCAAATAAATTTGTAAAACCTCATAAATCATTTTTAACAATAAAAGAAAAGAAATTCGACAAGAAATTTATAAAAATAAAGAAGCTAACTATTCGATAAAAATTTTATTTGTATTATAAAATAACATAGAAAAATAGCGAATATAGCATACAAAAATGATTTCTTTATCCTGTCATTTCGAATCTTGTTTCAAAGCAAATGTGACATCGTGTTGACTACAATTCAATCGGATAGTCATGCGAGAGTCATCTCTTGCGGAACCGCACAACAAGAGCTTATAAGCGCCTAAAGCAGAGCACATGGCGAAGATTTCACTGGTGTTGCAGAAAGGCAGACCTATGAATGAAATAAAAGTCTGTCCATAAGGTAAATTTCATTTTATGCGGCAGTAAAAAATAATCACAGTCAATATTATTAACGGGAGAAATATTTCTGTAGCTGTGTTGAATTCCTTCCAAATATTTTCATTTTTAGTCTTTTAGGGTTTCTCATAATTCCATCCACTGATTGGTTGGTTTTGCTTGTTTATCGTCCACCTTCAGATAGAAAATGGATTTTATGAATCATTGGAAATACTTTTTGTCATCCCTCTTGAATGCAAAGTTGTTATAGTGAATGGGGAATTTAGTGATATTAATCTGTCTATACGTTCTACCCATGTACGTACAACTTTATATTTCGTAACTCACTTTCCATAAGACAAACTGCATTCATTTTACGAATGACACGATCTAATCTAGTTTCTTCAACACCAGTGCGCTGAAACTCAGACACAATGCTTTTCAATAACAGTTTTTCGTAAAGACTTAATGACTGAATAGCAGTCAGTTTTACACTGGAGAACATTTCTCTAAAATGATAAAATAAAAAAGAGTGAAAACGAAAGTAAATACAGACCCGGCATGTAAATATCATTAATTGATAAGATGGGTCTGTGGTAACTAACTTGATTGCCACATCTATATCATTCATTTCAATGTGACATTTTTTCTCTGTTTTCTTCGCTCGTTGCTCCCTCAATTCAGCAGCTCGTCGGCAAATATCCAGAGCTCTTCTTGCATCGCCTGATACTGCGGCAACTTTGCGGGCAGCTAATTCAATAGCTTTTTTCTAAAACGATCATTTCAATCAAGTCGGTGGCCATTTTATCAGTAAAGACAATACATAATTAGAAAATATTTGAAAATCTGCTTGAAATGATTTGTGTGTCATTATTAAGCGTCGTGTTTAATAAAGATCTCTTACATCAAAAACATTCAATCCCTCGAGGCGGGTGGTGACAATGGTGTTGAGCTGCTGATAAGTGTACGGTTGGAAGGTGAGTCTGGTGAGACCGAGCCGGCTCGCTACTCGATGATGTAGCATTCGCTCAGGCAGATCCATGGTATTGGCTATCGTCACCACTGTTAGCCGACTGGATGCATGCTGAGGCCAGTCAAATAGAGTGTAGAGAACTTCTTGCTTTCGTGTACACAGCAGATCTAACTAAAATAAATGAAAGAGTAGTTCCAGTCAACATACTACAGGTAAAAGTGAAATCACAGATACAACTTTGATTACGTAATATTGGCTATTTTCTTCATTCTTTAGTTAATATGACGTCATAGTTAATTAGTTTCATTTCAATAAAAGTGTATTTATTGCATCAACAAATATCTACTAACACAGATATGACGTAATCAGCTCAGTTGTTTATTCCGCAGCGATCTCGAATAACAAGTTTGTAAACCATTATTACCTCATCCACGATTAAAACACAGGGTTTTCGGACTTTCTTTTTCACAAGAAATTCTTTCTCCAGTAATTCAACTGCATGTTTTGGTGTGGCTTTTTTCCCAGTGAGTTGCTAAAATGAGAAACCATAATTTACAATCTACAATCAATGCATCATCCACTCTAATAAAGAAATTTATTTTGCTCATTTGTTTGTTTGTTTCAATGACGATCTGTGTCCACGTATATTAATGTTTCACCTTGAGAATGTGAACAAATACTTGAGCAGGATCAGTCATTCGCATGCCATTTACTTCCACAAGATCAAATTGAGGTATATTCGTTTCATTCTTTAGTGCCTCCATCGCTGCATTAACAGTGGCAGTCTTACCAGTGCCCGGCAGTCCAGAAACATAAATGCACCTAAACAATCATTTAAAAAAACCCACCGGAAAATAGATTAGAGATTTGTTTCAATGATCAGATATAGCTTCAGTTATAGTGAATGGAGGAAATTGCATACCCGCCAGTTCCATCCAAAAGATTACCCTCTATGAACGAATAGATGTCTTCCAATTCTATTTCTCGACAAGGCAGACTTTTCGGCACAGCGCACACATGCAATCTTAAATATGGAAAATGTTATTTATAACAACCATTTGCATGCAATGGCCGAGATGTTTTCCAAAAAGTTTATGTTTTGGGATTCAATAAAAATATCGACCAAGTAAATCACAATGAAAGGGAGGTCTTAAAAGCCTTGGTCATTTTTCTGTGGTAGTTTCTTTTTTAATGCAGATATCTGGTTTAAAGCGTTTGATGAGTACGGCTTTTATAATTCCAAGACGCTGATAATAATTATGAATTCATCAGTTCATCCAATTAGGTATTTAAATATACAGGAATTCCTAATGCCTGAAATGGTACCACCTAAATTCTTGCTTAAAGTTTAATGAGTTACAACGTGGCCACAATGTTTAAGTTCTTATTTCAGTTGCAAAGTTAATTTTAAGATACTCTGGAATAATATTGAAGAAATAAATCTCCTTACCTTACTCTCGCCTCTTCCAATCCACTACCAGTACGCCTGATGTTCATTCTTTTAGGTAGGCACGCGAATTCTTGGTCAACTGGGGAATCCTTAACATATGTATTATTTTAGATAGAATGTATAATAATTAGCTTATAATATTTGATTGCATTATAACAATAACATTCTGACTGTAGTTTAGAAATACACCCAACAACTATTTAATTATCTAGAACAGTAATTGAATAATATATTTTTAATAATGATTCAAACCACCTAAAACTAAAAACATTTTTTAACAATCTAGACAATGTCTGGCCTACATAAACAATAATTACAGACTCTTGGTGACATAAAGAGATTTTGATGACTGTTTGATAGTACTTAGAGACTTTATATGAGATATCGTTTAAGATTTACATCTAGGGTGATACATACCAAGATAATTGTACATAGTGCGTTTTCTGCTGAAAGCCATAATTGCACATTTAAACGGTCCAAATTAATTGCATCTTATGATTTAAATTTTGAAAAGATGCATTCAACCAATCTTACCATCGTTCTTTTTGTTGTACGGGATCTTGTTAAATCTTTTCTCCTTAATGGTAGTTTCTCAAAAACTTCCTCTATGTCACTTAGTGAATCAGATTGTTCATAATCAGAATGACTGGATCTAAAATTATAATAACTAAGTGAATCTTTATTTAAAAGCAATCTTCATGTCATTCATTCCAGCATTTCGTATAATTTCTATCTAAATATATTGGATTGGATATGAAGATAGTAGGAACCATGGTTACATGGAGACAACAATATCTATGACGTCATCACTAATTGAATGCATACATAGACTTATTAAGCAATCGAATTTGAAAGTTTTTATATTAAAAAGATTAAATTAATTAAAAGACATACTTATTAAGTGCATCATTTGCACGTGTTTTGTAATCTAAAGAAGACAATATATCAAATATAAATTAACTTTAAGACAACAAGGTATAAAGTATACCTATTTTTATGAAATACTTACTGAATGATGTGATTTGTTTTTTAGGAGTAGTAGTCAAACTAAGTTTTTGAATTTGCCTTGCTGAAACAAAAAAGAATAGAACCACCATATTTACACCATGAAACTGTATTGTCCATCTGAAAATCTGACAACTCTTATTTTGAGAAAATAAAATACACTCATAAAATTACTTGGACTCGCTAAAGGATCAAAACTTTTATTAGCCAGAGGACTAATAAGAGAGTCTTTAGATTTTGACTCTTTATAGCGACGACCTTTAGCGCGAGCTCTGGGAGAAAAATCTAGGTCAAGAAATTTGTTAATTGGTTTTGGACTGTCTGGATTATTCATATAATAAATAGCCATATCTTTGCAAGCTCTTGATGGCCTTTGTGGAGTAGTTGGTTTCTCTTCTTGATCTAAAACAGTTATAAAGTAGCATTTAAGAATTATTTTATGAAATGATTAGAAGTAAGGTAAAGTAATTTTAGGTTGAATACACAACATTTTAAAATAGGTGGTTTTGTATTTGTAAAGAAAGAATTTGAGTAAGAACTATTTATTTGTCTCTAGCAATTCATAAGAATTTAAAAGAAAATTAACACTTATCATGATAATTTGCAAATAGTCTGTATTTTGTGCATAAAATTTAGAATTACTACTTAAATAATATTTAAATGCTATTTTGTTTGAAAATAAAATGAGCAAAAAAACAATAGTTCTCTAAATCCAAGTTATTACAATTACTTTTGTATGTTTCTTTATCTTGCAAAGGACAAATTTTCATTTCTTTGATGGTTCTAGAATGTATTCTGATTATTTTGTCTTCTTCTACTACTGTAGAAGACAAAGAATAGATTAATTGATTGAATAAAACTAGAATGTCCCCAACCCCACAAATTGGTATTTCAAGTGTTCATCAATTCATTTAAAAATATCAGCAAATAAACAAATCTATCATAATTCACTAATGTTTTTGCTACAAATTATTTATTATGATATGAGTATTCTTTCCATTCATATTCATCAATGGTAATTGTAAAAATTTAAATTATACCGTGACAAATCTATGCACAAAATTTAGCAGGTGGTATTTTTAAATAAAATCCAGGAATGAAAGTAAGTGATTTTTAAAGGGCTGTCAATGGAATAATCCAGGAAAAGCTAATTCCAGATTCAATAAAATGTGAAACCAAATTATTTTTTAATTTCCATAGAATTAAAAAGGCTTTATATCAGGAATTATTACAGAGAATATTAGTTGGATGGATATAATAAATAAATATTTACCTTTGGTAATTTGTGTATGATTTTCTTTTTCTGAAATTAAATATGCAGCATCTTTTAATAATAATAATAATTTTCAAGTGTGCAGTATTGTACAATTTAATAAAAGCATTAAGCATTTTATCAAATTCTGAGATTAATAAACACCATTCCATATAAATGGAAAATTTTTAAATATTACCATTTACATTTGGAGATTGACGAGTCCTCCTTATAGATTGATTTTCTAAAAAGTTAATTAGAAAAGACAGTAACATAGTCCGAGTGAGTATCAGTATAAAACCTTGTTATTTACTTAACTTAGTATAAATTAATAAATTGGAGTAAATAAAAATTGATATTTATGGAATAAGTATTTAAAATAACAACAGCACTAATATTTTAGACACATTCAGAGTAGATTTAACTAAACAATAGTCTACATTTATAGTCCAATGAGATTTTATTCCTTTGTATATCATAGATTGCTTTCTTATATAAATTTTCTAAATGGATCTAATTGATTTTATTCTAGTCCATTCTTACAAGTTACAAAACTGGAATAACATTTTGGAATAATATTTTAAAGTTATACAAAAGAATATCTTACCACAAATATTATCCATTATGTTGACAGGTGTACTCTAAAACAATTGAATAAAATATTTAACATTTAAAGCATAAAATATTAGTATTTAAAAATAATAAATAACAGTCATTGAATTAATAAAATAACTTACATATATAGTCAACCTCACTTAAGTAAGATTTGTTTTTTAAAATATAGTTTTGTCCAAATTAAGCAAAATCCAAGTGAGACAATTTTAATTTACAATGTATTTATAATTTCCATTTTTTACTGTTTACTTTTTAGTACTGATTAAAGTGACAAAACATTTCAAAAATTGGAGGGAAGTCTCCATTGTAGAGCAAGCCTGTTATACTGGATATTGACTTACCCTATATGTAGTCATAGATGCTTGAAGGTATGAATATATTATGTACATTGTAATTCAAATAATTGTAAATTGCTTGTTAGAATATATATGGGCTTAAAAATTGTGTCCAAGTTAGTCAACAATCAAAGTTAAATGAATTCTACTTATATAATAATTTTATTATTAAAAGATAGGCCTACAAGTTGACCAAAAGAAAATCTAACTTGTTGTATTCTCATAAATAATTACATGAACCATTATCACATTTGTATTTTCTTACTTAAGTATTTGCTTTATAATAATAATATTTGTTTTATTGAATCACAATAAGAATTCAATGGATTTTACTTAACTATAAAAGACAATAACTGAATAGCAGACATGCTTGTTTGATTCATAATAAACAAAGAAACAAATATGCATTTTTCTTTTAATTAGTTATTAATATTACACATATATATGTACGTACTACATAGATCTAGTGAAAATAACATCCAAAACTTTGATATTTCTATGATCATGGCTGGAAATTAAGATTTCAAACCATTCATCAGTTCAAAGTTACATTCTTGTCATAATTATGGATTATTATCATTTAAAATCATAGATTAGGACTTCATATTAATAGATAAAGGACATATGTTATAGATATAAAATTTAAAACAAGCTGAACAAAATATGAAAGGATAATACAACATCAAGTGACATCTGACAGTTTTTACTGCCAGCAACAGATCATTTTCTTTTTATTGCTGTAAGAAATTAGCAAAGCTAATGTCTGCGGATTGTTAAGATAATATATGTAATTAAATAAAATAAAATTTGTATCGATTTTATTATGTAAATATTTTTTTTATCAATTTCAGAATGTATTTCGATAGGAATATATAAGTATAATAGTTTGAAACCATAGTCCAAAAGATTTAATTTTTACATTAAAATTAAATTATTGCTTCTCTTAACTTAAGCCTTGACTAAACAAAATATTTATTTATATAATCTAAGCCTGAAGCTTAATGGAATACAAAATCATTACGGAATTACCAGGACGTAAAATAAAATGGAACATAAACAACAAATGATGGGTCTATCAGCTACCAATCGTATACTGTGCAATACGCAATAAAGCCAATGGCTGATAAAAACATGATTTACGTCACTTATAAAAAACGATCTTCACAATTAGCTATTATAGAAAGTATATCCAGTAACAACTTTTTGTCTCGGCTAAAATGGGCACAATAATAAAACTTTAAAATCATTATATATGCATGATCCTCTACAATTTGCTTACAAGAAAAAATACAGTAGCACTGATGCCTTACTATTCACTATTGATTTTATAGCAAGCAAACTTGATGAACAGCCAGATACTCTTATCAAAGCTTTATTTATTGACTACTCCTCTGCTTTTAACACCGTTCTCCAGAACCAGCTTATCAACAC
>JAYMFX010250781.1:311-11878 GCA_036784945.1 Monocelis spectator
AATGTATGATCTAATGTATGATCTAATGTATGATCTAATGTATGATCTAATGTATGATCTAATGTATGATCTAATGTATGATCTAATGTGTGATCTAATGTATGATCTAATGTATGATCTAAAGTATGATCTAATGTATGATCTAATGTATGATCTAATGTATGATCTAAAGTATGATCTAATGTATGATCTAATGTATGATCTAAAGTATGATCTAATGTATGATCTAATGTATGATCTAATGTATGATTTCAGCATATAAGATCTTAGATATTTTCATAAAATCTATTTTTAGTATGACTAAATATACTTTTAATTTAATATCATTTTAATTTCATGTTTGCGAAAAGGTTTATAAAAAGTTACAATGAGTATATCTGGAAGTTCAAATATACTTATCAAAGTATTTTATTTTTCTTACCTATTCTGAGGCAAATGATCTGGGAATTGGTTGTGAATTACATGATTTCGGTCTCTGTGGAGGTGGCCTGAAAATAATACATAAAAGATTACGTAATGGACATCAATCCATATCGATATCCATTATCCAAATATCTATCATAGAGGATATTCATCATAGAGATAAGGAGATATCCATCATAGAGATAGGGAGATATCCATCATAGAGATAGGGAGATATCCATCATAGAGATAAGGAGATTACCATCATAGAGATAAGGAGATATCCATCATAGAGATAAGGAGATATCCATCATAGAGATAAGGAGATTGTCCTCACCTGGCTGGGTGACATTCAGTTCAGCCTGAGTCGTATCTTGTCCCGCCTCAGTTAACGCACAGCAGCGATAAATAGCGCTGTCTTCGGGTTGAACGTTGAACAAGATTAAGTTTAGAGAAGATCCGTGTTGCTCGCATTGCACATGAAGACCATCTGGCCTGATAACCCTTCATATTTAATAAAAAAAGGTTTAAATCAAATAAAGACTGTCTGTCCGATAAAGAAGACAATTTTAAAACTCACTTGTTATTCTTTTGCCAAAGAATTCTCGGAGATGGATGGCCTTCGAATGTGGCGCTAAAAGTCACCGTTGCGCCAACCACTGCATTGATAGGTGCCAATCTCTGGACAAATCTAACTGGCTCAGTGGATGCAGATCGACCTGGACCGTTTGGACGACGAGGACGAACGTTTAGATTTACCGTGGATCTCTCTTCCCCACTGGCATTCCTGACCACGCAGGTGTATTCTCCCGCATCCATTGTTGCGAGGGAGTTGATGATAAGAGTGTGCATACCACCTTCATTGACCACAAGCTAAAAACATACAAATAAGCATTCGAAAGTCGAAACCTTTGAGTATAAGTATAAGCTCATCAATTGTTTTATAGATGAAAATGATAATCGATGTGATGGTTTTTTACCTTGTGCTTGTCAGAATTCATGATGGTGTTTATACCTCGGTACCACAGAACTTCCGGATTTGGCTGACCTCTAACGGAACATTCAAGTCTAATGGCAGAGCCTTCAACTGCATCTTGATTCGTTGGATGTCGGATAAATTTAGGTTTGATACCCTTTTCTACTGATGTACCTCTTCTCGAGTAGTCCGTCTAATGTATTATGCAAAATGTTTAAACCTTTACGGGAAAAGAGAAATTTTTGTTTTCTAAATACAAGGAACTTACACCTCCAAAACTTCGTATTGGACCATAACTCGACTGAGGTGCAGAGGGTCTCTTTTGTCTTTTTTGTTTAAATCTATCTTCCAATTCATTTACTAATGACCTCTTTTGATCATCTCCAGATGTAGTGCTACAAGATGAGGTTCGTCGACCATACGTCCCCTGAGGCATAGATCCAGCACGCAGCATTCTATGATATCTGCATACAGAACATAATAATAGGGATATTCATAAGCTGTATATTAAGCCTATTAAAGTACACAGAAATATTAAAGTACAGAAACAATATTAAAGTACAAGTGCGCTCAAGTGAGCGCATTTTGGCGATTAAGTTTGAATTTCTTAGGGTCATACATAGATAGATCCAATTTCAATGTGAGAGTCCTAACTAATCCACTATATTTATTTGAGCCAGAGGCATGAATTAAAGGCAATATTGACATCATCAGCGAATTAAAATAAGCTATATATCGCATTGAAAATCAATCTAGTTTAGAGAAGCAATGTAACAATAAAAATAGCAGGACCTAAAACAATGCCTTGAGGAACACCAAGCAGTAAAATAGCACTATGAAAGTTTATGAGAAAATAAAATGAGGATTAAAAAATAATTTCTATTAGAGTGGGATATGAAACTTTACTGACTTCTCTTCAGGAAGCAAATACGTGGTTGACTCGACTTGTCCAAAATGATTTTTTGCGACCAATCTGTACTCTCCTTCATCCTCAGCCAGACACATTGTGATGTTCAAAGAAATCTCACCTGACTGAGGATTGAAATTCATTCGATGCCGTCCAGAGCTATTCAGAATCATTCCTGTAGTAAAACAATAATACAAGATTCATACATAGAATTATGTCTTCGTAGAACAACAATAAAAAAACTGAACAAATTGATTATTTAGTTATTACAACTTATACTACCTACCATTTTTAAACCACACAATCTGTGGTGGAATATCTGACGGCTTCAAACGATTCGAAAGGTTTATAGTACGACCTTCCATCAGCAAAACAGCGTGAGGTAGTTTACTGGCAAATTCTGGCGATCCCGGAGGAAGAACGGGCTGCTCTGATTGCGGCTTCATGTAGTTGCCACCGCTTGTGTGCGGTGCTGGAGAGGGTCTGTAAGGCTGTTGAGTTGGATGCGTAATTCTAGGGGATATGGGAGCTGGTATGGGAGCCTGAGGACGCAAATGTGGCGCTAAAAATATTTAAAATTCAGTATTTCTATGCATGTAAATATGAAAATGCCCTTCTAATTACAAAATCACAGAAATTTGGTAACTTTTCAACACAAGGATATCTATTCACCCCGAGAGAGTAAGGTGACACAAATCCCAATCCCAAAGAAACCTAAACCAGAAATTACAGAACTTAGACCCAATTCTACCAAAAGGCTTTATTAAACTATTCAAAACTATCTCTTCCAAGGATATCAGCGTGTGATGACTCTCAATTTATTAGTGACTAGGCTTCTGTGACCTCGGGGGTCCCTCAAGGTGGAGTATCCTATAGTGAAAAACGCTGATGACACAACAGCAATAAACTTTAACCCAAATTCCTCAACAGATCAAATCGTCGACAATGTACATAGAGGTTCAATTCTCACTGCTCAATCTTCATCTTAACAAGCAAAAACTCTGCCTCAGGATTGCATCCACTTGCCTTTACCCTAGTCTTTGCTGCTTAACTTAACAAAGATTATCTTCAAATGATATATACTGCCTCTATACAGGCTCAACTTGACCGTATCCAAAGACGTGCAATCAACATCCCAGACAAAAAACGAATCGAAAATCTCGCTGTAAGAAGGATCAACCAATCGCTCAAACTCCATAATGCTGCTCACAACAACACAAATCACAGTTTACATCACCTCATCATTCCTCTTCTTCCCAAGTCTCTCTGTAAGATTTAACCAACCCTCAAACTTAAATAACCTAGTTTATCAATATAAACGCATCATCATCATTATTATTTTAAAGTGTTTGAATAATAAATTACTTGACTTATTGACAAACAAAATGGCATGAGTTTGTTCAGAGCCGATTGCATTTTGTGCTGTGACTGTGAACTTTCCGGCGTCATTGTCAAATATTTCCGCGATGTGTAAGCGCGATCGCATTGGATGATCCGTGTCCAGCAGATATTCAGGAAATTGATGCCGATCAATCTTCTGATTATCTTTGTACCAATGAAAGGTGGGTGGCGGGTCGGACTCAACTGCCACTTCAAATGTTAATTCCTGTCCTTCGATAGCAGTCTGATTTTGTAATGGCTAAACAAATTAAAACAAAACAAGGACAATTATTTACCAAGCCAAATCAGGAAGAGCAACAATCAATGAAATCAGCAAATCAGTTTGGATTTGTTTTTACTTTAACAAATCGAGGCTTCATAAAAGCGTGTACAGGAGCACTTTGCCTAACTGCTGGACTGACTGGAGCGGGGTGGTGGTGGTGGTGGTGGACAACCGCTTGATCATCAGGTAGACTGAATGTCATTTGAAAAGTATCTGCCTCCCTCTTTACACTGTCAGCCCGAGGTGTACGCGGTCTAATTGTCAAATTGGTCTGAGAGAGGCTGCGTACGTAAGGTGACTTGGATTCGCGCGACACTGATCGTCGATTCAGCGAGCTCATTGAGTGATGAAAATCGCACCGCCGCAGTTCAAGCAAGGTCACTGTGGCACTACTCTCTGCAAATCCGACCATGTTTGTGGCTTCGCAGGTGTATTCACCTTCTAAATCTGAGCGCATCTGGAAAAGTGGTCAGTCACAATTAGAGTATAGCCATGATGAAATATTTAAATACCAAACTATTTTACGGTCTGAAAGAAAGCATAGAGTGTTTAGTGTCCATAGCTATCAAACGATCTGTACAAATCATCATTGACTCACCGCATGAATCATGAGAGACACAGTTTTCCCATCATTTGTCACTGTGAGGTCGGGTCCAGTGTGGCAATCGATACCGTTTCTGTGCCACCGGATGCTCGGTGTTGGCTCTCCTTCGACCACAGCCTGGAGGACTACTCTTTCACCAACATTCACCTCCTCATACCGAATCGGTCGACTAAATCTTGGTGGATGCGCTGGTAATTTAAAGGCAACATCGACTGGATCATACTGAAAAAGATAAAGATATGTAGATTGTTAAAATTATATTCATCAGACTAAAATCTCATATTCGTAGCAATAAGATTGGTTATTGGCTTTACTTTCGGTGGGACATGTTTGGTGATATGAGATGAGAACTTCTCTTGTTCCTTCTGAAATATACAATTCGTACATTCAAAATTGACATAATAGAATTAACATTAAAATCTAAATAAGATTATCATTAAATCAACTCTCTTCATCTCCTGTGAAGAGTTTAGCCAACATAACCATATTATGGATCTCACCAGGTCCATGTTAATGTCCGTAACAAATGTCTGTGGCACCATAGGAGTTACTTGCATAGGATGGGAATGCTGATAATGTGAGGCATATGCAGATCTCAGCTTTATTTCCTTATTGACCTCAGCATCCAGGGCAGTACGATAGTTATCTTGCTATAAGGAAATTATTATTTATGCAATAAATACGCCCATTAAGAGGAAATATACCTTAACCCTAACCCTTACCTGTACCATGGGTACCACATGCATCTCTTTAGGGACGTGTTTAGCCTCACTGATAAAGCCAGGTCGCACATCTATCTGTGCACCAATATCGGCGTCGAGTTCTGTGCGATAGTGGCTTAATGGAACAACTGGAGTGATATCCATTGCTTGATTGTGAGTCGCGTGACTGATAAAGTTCTGCCGTGAATCTGACATTCGAGTATCCAAAGTGGTCTTGTAATTACCAGCCTTCTATAAACAGAAGAATGAATTGTCTTGTAAAGTATTGGTGAAAGAGAGTAAGGAACAACTCTGTACAAAAGTATAAAGGCCCGTCCACAGTACACTCAAGAGGTGTGCAATGGTGAGAAGCAACTTTGATACTTGCGGCGACTCTCTAATTGAGTTTGCTCGTAAATTGACGGGTGCTTAAGTAGTATAATCGTGTGTAAAACGATAGAGAATTGATTGATGTTTACCTCAGTCTGTGTAAAAATCTCTTTTCGAGAGTCATGTAGCTTCGTTTTCACCACACTCTCGTAGTGATGATGATAATGGTGATGAATTTCTTTTGTCTCTGAAGTAGCTATTCTTGATTCCTGATGCAAATGCCGGTCGGTTTTCTTTGAAGGTGTCTGGGATCTTGGTCGTTCTACTTCACCTCTTTTAGTTGGTTTCATATCCTCTGAATCTACCGGGCTTCTTCCACGCTCAACGTCGCCTTTCTTTTTAGGAATGATAGGCTCATCCGGAACGGGCGCACTCTCAACTAGAGGCTTCTTTCTAAATATCAAAAAATGAACTCAGGTGAATTATGAAACCTGAAATTATTGTTAAACCTCTAAACCCCACACCCAGGAGAGAGCACATCACAATTTATAAGTATATGTTCTTTATAAACTCGGGGACGGTTGAACACAGTTTAACGAAATGTGTAAGTAGATACTTCTATTAGCAGAGTCAATATATTGCTCACTTGGGTGTCATCATTTCTTCATCACTGTCCACGTGAATCATCTCCTCGTGCACATCAATCATGTCCAGCTGGCATATTGTACTTGCCTCACCGTATCTGTTAGCCACTTGGCAACTGTAAGTGCCAGCATCTAGGGGACTCGCACCGGGTAATGCTAAAACAGTACTCCCACTCTCTGGGTGGAGAATGTTCTCCTTGGCTTCATTCAGTGGCTTATCATTTTTAAACCAGGTGACAGAAAAGGGTGCAGAAGACTAAAACAAAGAGAAATAATGTTCTGTTCTTTCAACGTTTCATAAAATGCGGAATAAATGTGGTGAAGACAGTTGCACCCATTAGAGAGATCAATCTCCTTATTTATAAGTAATCACTGACCACATATTTGACCAGTAATTGTAAATCACTGTTTATCGGACAGGTTGCATCGTGCAAGGCATGTACAATGATGGGTGGTTCTCCAGGTTTCACACTGATTTCTCCGGCTGTGGTAGCTTCTCCGGCCGGATTCACCGCGCGACATTCATAAAGATCGTTTTGATCTTGCGGTTTGGCCGGTTCTGCACACTTGAGAGAGCATTTGCCATCTTTCTTCATGGTCTCAAAATTTGGATTTTCTGCTTTAAGGGGGTGATTATTTTTGAACCACATTACTTCCATTGGTTCATCACCAACAACCTGACATTCCAATTCAAGAAAGTCATCTTCAGGAATTTCTTTTGAGACTAGATTTCTATAGATAAGAATATGGAAGGATTACATAATTTTCACTCATCGTTTTAGTAGTTTCGTTTTTGAAAATTCTCACTTTGTAAATCGTGGTGGTTTGATAGCGTGCTTGCTAGGATTGACTCTTAAATAGTTGGCTGTTTCATCATACCCAGCTGAGTTGGATATGCGACACTTGTATTTGCCAGCATCCTCGTCAAATACTTCCGGAATCACGATGCTTCCACCCTGCGGATAGGTCTCCACCTTCATATTATGAGTAGGTACGATTGGTTTGTCATCTTTTAACCATTCAACAATCAGAGGATCTTTGTGTTCTTGACCTGTAGGTTAATGTGTTAATAGAATACTAATAATGATAAGAATTCAATTAACTCCTTAGTTATATAGGATTTAGTATTGACCTGGTGGTAGCCCTGATCGCCAAGCGCAATCTAGACGGACAAAATCACCCTCATCGATGATCTTATCCGCCAGTGGTCGAGTTATTCGCGGAGCCTCTCTTTGAGGCGCAGAGTCCTTTTGCAGTTTCTCATCAAACGAGGTTTGAGCATCAGTGGTCATTTTTTTCAATTGATTTTGGGAATTATGGAAACGGAAAACTAAAGGTTGGACTTTTTCCTCAGCTTTGGGACCTGAAGTAAAGTCATCGAGTAAAATTTAAACATCATGTTGGACTATTTTTCAAATTCATCGATAGTCCTATAATTACCATAAATTTTATGAGCAAGCTCTGTCAATTTTGGTATCTCTCGTTCAGCCAACTGTTTCCCTCTATTTGTCTGATCCATCAAGTCTTCCACGATTTCTCTGGCCTCACTCGGTCGTTTAGCCGACCTCATTCTCTCGTCCATTTTACCCAGATAGATATTGAGTGTAGACATGTAGGTCTCCACTTCATCCGCAGAGTGTCTAAACCTCAAATGAAGTAATAAAGAACTGCGATGTCGTTCCACATCTTCACGAAGAAGATTGAAGTTTGAATCTAAAGCGTCCAATCGGGATTGCGGTAACAGAGCGAGGCGACCATAATCAAGGGCACTTTTCACTCGAGTTTCTAATTTCTAAATTTAAAACAGTTAATTAACGGAAGGAGTTAAGAGTTATCTCATGAGTATGAAGTCTCCAAACTTACAGGCATATCGGATTCAATGTTTAGCAATGATTGGTCAACTAGTTCAGGCTGTTCGTCATCATCAAGTGCTCTGCCCACCAAATTCAGCTTCACTCGCGTGGCACTGACCTCATTTTCTACCTCCTATAAATTGACTCAACTGATATAAAACATTCGCCGCAGTTCCGCGTGACAATGATATAAAAATGGGGAAAACATTAATTGACATACCTCGATTGTGGATAACCATCTCAAAGTTTTAAATCTGCTGTTGATTTCAATTTTAAATGAATTCCACGTTCTCTCCCAATTTTCATAGCGGTCTTGGATGCGTCTCAATACAATTCTCACCTCGTTCGTTTCATTGTCATAGTAGCAGGCGACATCCGCCCAAACTGGTCCAGTTAGATCATTACCCAGGCTGACTGTCTTATGATACATTGGCAAAATCACCTCACGCGCTTCACTATGCTCCTGAAGGAGTCTGTTACAGTCCAGAGTGGGGGACATCAAAATACCGGAGGTGAATTTTCCATCATATTGGTCCATAAGTTGACCTACCTGCAAGATAAATGTTCAGAATTCGATGAGCATAATCCTCATAGATTGAACTTTGTCTAAATAGCTCAAATACTGAGCTACCGATGGGTAACATGATGGCCTCTGTTCGAGGGGTAGGCAAACATTTATTAAAACAATAGCTGGGAATTCCCTATCTAAAAATAGATAGGGAATTCCAAGAAATACAAAATGTGTTATTATTTCTAGATCCAGGAGATCCAATGAGAACGCTGTTATTTCAGCTTTTCTAGAAATTCTGAGATTTGGTTATCCTTACATTGTTGGCACCACTGAAGAATAAGCTGAGTTGAGATTTGAATTTTCTCTGAAGTTCAGTATTCTGACCAATAGTGGCCCATTGTATCTCCAATTCTTTCAGTCGCTCTGAATTAGCTCTTCTCTGCGTCTCGCAGAATTCAATCGGCGGCATTCTCTTCAGAAATTCATCTTCCATTTTTGTGAGCTGTGAATGAAAGCAGATGAAAGTATGACTCTCCCAATATTCTATGTATTTATCACTGAGTATTGAATAATCTTGAATATCGCTATTACTTTACTCTCCACGTTTGATAGGACATCTTGTTGTTTTTCCAACCGTACTCGTATTCTAGCAAAGCTACGATCCAGTTCATCCACCTGATGTGAGGTAATACTGTCCATATTGATCTGCAACAGATCATCCAGAAATACTTGCAGTTCCGTCTCATCATCATGAACCATGCGAAGGAGCTCCAAGAAGATCGTGAACATGTCGACTCGAGTGGACACCAGAGTAAAGCACCTGGTCCACAGAGTCTCGATTTCACTCAGTCTATTCTAAAATAGGGATCAAAAGGAACTGATATAAGTATAAGAATTATAAAACTATCTGTACTTAAATTCATGAATATTTAAATAGACTTTGGTTTACCATTTGAAAAGATTGCCTTAATCCATAAACACAACTTCTCTAGATCACTCGGTTAATCGTAGATACTCTCTAGATCACTCTGTTAATCGTAGATACTCTCTAGATCTCTCTGTTAATCGTAGATTCTCTCTAGATCACTCTGTTAATCGTAGATACTCTCTAGATCTCTCTGTTAATCGTAGATTCTCTCTAGATCACTCGGTTAATCGTAGATTCTCTCTAGATCACTCGGTTAATCGTAGATACTCTCTAGATCACTCTGTGTATGATACTCTCTAGTTTATCATTCATTATATATTTCGTTTTTAATTTTATGCTAATCAATCTCACCATGTAGTACTGACTATCCTCTGGAGAATTTGTTCTTTGTGAATATTCAGCTTTCATTTTTCTAATTTCCTCCTCTCTCGATTTTAACTGTAGCAATACATTCTTGTGTGACTCTAAGAATTCGGAAACTGTGATAGTGGTTACTCCGGGACTATTGTTCAGTCGTAGTTCTGACATGATGCTCTCCAGTAGCCAATTGGAGATCTGAAATCAAGGAAACATAATCTAACATTCAATACTTTACTTACCCTAAACTAATTATCAATAATGCTATAATACCTACTGATACTCAATAGACTCTGATAAGGACGCATGATAATTTACTAATAGTATATATATAGTATTTGTCATATGCCAGAGAGGAATATAATACGTGATCTTAATGAAGCGATAATATGATGTTATGCAGTTAATAAACTAAAATGTAAGAGTTGATTGGACAAGATGTACTTTTCAGCAACAGAAAATCTGTCCAGTGCGTGGCTTCTATCCAGTCAACATCTCTGTATGTTGCTCCGATGATGTCCACAGCGCGCAGCAACCACAATATTATCGCAACGGAGAGTCAGGAGGAACAGAAGCTTTACATTTAGGGAGCGCGCAGAAGAGCTCGCCTTGTGTTACACCAAATGTTACTGTGATGTGCAAGAGATCGATAAAAGGGAAATATTCCACGATACATTCATGATTATATCGATTAGGGTTGATACAACAGCACGATTGAACAAAATAAGACAGATACTGAATTCCATTTGAATATTTACCATGGAAAATATGAAGATCTATTTCTAATTTACACATCTAAAGATACGATAGATTATGAGCAAGAGAGAGATCATAAAGATTATGAGCAAGAGAAATCATAGAGATACGATAGATTATGAGTGAGAGAGATCATAGAGATACGATAGATTATGAGCGAGAGAGAAGATCATAGAGATACGATAGATTATGAGCAAGAGAGATTACTACTCACTTCTGTAATTTGGTCATTGAAGGCTTGCTTCCTGTTAGAAATTAAGCTGCTCTTATTCAAAATCCTTTGATAAAGTTCCTCCACCTCAGTCATGTGACTGGTCACGGATAACTTCCCAGATTCTTCGCACACAGAGGAATGCTCCCCGCTTGTGATTGAGAGAGCTACCTCCCTCATGGTGGGCAGTCGACTCTCAATATCCGCCAGATGACTGATAAATTCTTGGATCTGCTCTTGTGTGAAAGATACGGAGGGCTGAATTTCGCTGTCTAATAGCTTCAGGCGTTGTAGCAGCTAAATAAAAACGAACAAATAAATCTATTGTTTTAAAGCAAACTGTTTTACCGATGATGATGATATTTTTAATTCCATTTTTTACCTACCAGTTCTACTTCACAGTAGAATACCACAGCTTGTGTTAGTGCACGCCGCTTTTCTTCAGCTCTCTCCATGAAGTCTTTGCTATGAGTGTCAGCCGTTGCCAGCCTCTCGACAAATTCCCGCTTTTCCGTGTCGTCCATGTGAATAGCTGCACCGGCTATTTCATTATCAGTAAGTTCGAGCTCGTCTTTCATCATTGCAGAGTGACAATCGGGACTGGAAATAACATTTAATCTTAATCAATCGATATTTAGTCATCTCTCATCAATCTTAATCAATCGATATTAGTCATCTCTCATTAATCTTAATCAATCGATATTTAGTCATCTCTAATCAATCT
>JAYMFX010250892.1:2708-19745 GCA_036784945.1 Monocelis spectator
TCAATGGTCTCTGATCAATGGTCTCTGATCAATGGTCTCTGCTCAATGCAGCCTTCCTGATAAAATTGTGTGGAACTTTGTATTCAATATACGCTTCCAAACTCCACTTTCTCTGGAAAATAAGCACCCATAGAGATTGGTTTATTTGTTTTATTTACCCCCCTAACAGATATCTCTTGTATAACTTTGAAATCTTTAATTAAAAATCTATGAGTCAGTTTTCTAGAACTTTTCTCTTGACACGTCTATGATTAAAATCATCCAAATAAAACTTTGTTCATTCCTAATTTTCTATTATCTGGTCAGGTTGTGAGGAAGGTGGTGTTAGGACTGCCAGCAGTACGGCTTCCTCTCCCCCGGTCAACAGTCCAACTCTATGCACTACTCCCGTGAAGGGGAATAATGAGCTCTCCTCTTCGACAGACACCAACTCCATCGCCAATGATCACAACGCTTCCAACACTGATGCTCCGAATTTATTCAATATGCGCAGATCTTCCGGTCTATCGCGCACAAATCTCCCATTTTCAGCCAGAAGGAAGCTATTCAATTGGATTGTCGAGCATCTGAAAGAGCCATACCCCTCTGAAGAAGAGAAGCTGAGACTTGCGATGGACACGGGCTTATCGAGAACCACGGTGAGGCAAATATTTATCTATACTATATACACATAATTATTGAAATTTATAAGATAGAAATATTTTTCTTATGATAATATTCTATGTGCTTGCTTGAATATTTTAACAAATTGTTTAACGAGAATAGGAAAGATAAAAATAACATTATCATGACTTAAATAATAAAAGCCTTTAATTATTATTATATTTCAAAGTGTCACAATAAAGCATTGTCTGGCAACAAGAGAATCTCTCTCCCATTCAATACTCTTGAATCACTCGGCACTTCCTGAAGGATTTGTCAACCATCAGAGCAGCGGGATAGTATTTATTAACAGTCGAAACAACAATCACTCTAATTAGAAAATTTTAAAAATAAGAACAATTATATCTATCAAAAGAGATGTTAAATGTTGCTTTATTGTTTAAAATCACAAAGACATTAATTATGTGACATTATATTATATTTTTCGACAATGAATACAATGAGAGGTTTGTTAGATGATATATTGTTACATGAAATACCAGATAAACAATGTTATAGCTGTTGTTATATCTTTATAGACGAGTAGTTATGCAGATGTTTCCATCATCATATTCTTAAAGGAAATAAATTTGGTTTTAAAATTTAATTAAATATTTCCTACACAAATTTTCTGTATTCTAATTGGACAACAGAGACGTATTATAAATTTATTATTTTTCACACTACTTATATATTAATCGAAGTAGTAAGTTGTCTAATATTAAAAATAAATTTAATACGATAATTTTAAAAATATCTAAGAGTTGATTTTTATTCATTTCAGGTAAATAATTGGTTTATCAACGCTCGCAGACGTTATGTGAAACCACTGCTTCAAGGTCGTCTAGTCCTACAATCGGGCATGTTCAAGACAGTAGTGCCAGCAACTCCTAACAACCATCCATCCGGCAACAATAACAACAATAACAATTCAAAAACTTCCCCATCAATGAAATCCGATTCAAATAAGCCAATGAACGAAAAGCTTAATTCTGATTGGTCGATGCCGACTTTTCCCTCCAATCAAAATCCAGGGCGTGAAGCCGAATGTGAATCTGGTGCTATTGATTTAAAGAAAGAAGTCTATTCGGATCACGATGAAGCTCTAGATTGTTCATATAATGCTTCTAACAATTTGCCTACATTCTTAGGGGTCAATTGAAAGTTTTGAATGTTGCAATCAGGATGGCCAATTTGGGTGCTGCCAATTAGTTTTTCTATCAGTAGGTATCATCATTTTATTGATAAATCACAATTAATTAGCATTTAAGACTTTCACTATGATCATTTCTATATATATGGTCATACCAAATTGGCCTCCAATTATTCAGCTTTACCAAAGATAATTAAAGCCTAGAACACTAATTGTTGAAATTATTAAAGTATTATAGAATGTATACACACTTCACCAAAGCTTGCATAAAAATCAAACATTTTTTAAAGTGATTGACAATTTAGTTGTGTAAATCTAATAATTTGATGTTTGTCTATATAATATGGTCTATGATTTCTATATTCATTTGAATAATCATTGTAAATAAATCTATTACCCTCAGATATCATCGCTGTACATTACATAATTATTTCTGTATAAAAGTACATACACTATTTATATAATTTTATCAGTAGTATGTAGCAGTGTATAGTTTTATGCATTTTAAAAAGCGAGACCTGTTAAAAATTATGATTATACATTTATATAATTTGATTATGCATTTTTGATTTACTCGTTTAGAATAATAATCTTTTTATCATTAATAGAAAAAAAATCAATTTTATTTTCAATTTTGAAATATTATTTAAATTTCCTTTACTTCTAACATTAAATGAACCGAAAATGATGGATTTTGATTGATTAAAGAATGAATAGTTAATTATAATATCTACATTATACTTGCTCGCGGCAATTGATTATAATTAAGTTTTAAAGAGCCTCATTTTTGTTTTAATTAATGATTTTTGCTCTAAGAAATGCATTCAGTTCCTCGGGAAAATTAAACTTTCATAATTTTAATAATCACATCAACTTGTGGTATTTTTATCTCTCTTTATACGAATTGACATCATCGTAAAGTATAGGTAAGATTTTCATATTAAGTGTAGGCCATCTTTTAATATACGATTATTGTTTCATTAACCACTTTATTCTTATAGATGTTTTAGTCTATAAGCATGACAGACTAAATTATGATATCATCAGATTGTCCTAGACAAATATACGCTGTTAAAGTGATTTGTTTTAATAAGCTCGTTGCTATAACGTGAATTTGCGCTCCAGATTGTAACAAGTCAGAACACATTTTTAAAGTAATCTTTTATCAATAAATAAATAATAATATAGTTCTATACAACTAAAATTAACAACTAATCTTACCTAACAGCTTTTTAACCCATTTTTCTTTAACTTTTCAGCGTATTGGGAAATTTATTGATATTTATACTTTAGAAATATACAATTGATTAAAATATTAAATAGCTTGAAACTAAAGTTACTTATAAACAAAAATCACGACACATATCAAAAACAGCAGGAAAGAAGATACTATATAACAATAACCTTAAACTAAGACTGACCATGGACTGACTAAGACCAAAGAAATCATTTTTCCAAGACCACGCAAGACGTACGCTCCTGATCCCACCATCCCTAATATCTCGATGTCAATGTCCCTGTGATAACAACACTCACAAGCAAGCTAAGCATTCTCAACCACGTTGAAACAATATTAAAGAAAGCTAACAGCCTCATCTTATACGCAATAAGAATACTAAAAAAGAAAGGACTCTCCAAAGAAGCAACTTATCTGGTCTATAATTCACTAATTCTAAGTACGCACATGGATTCTTGACAATGGTGGCCGATTTCCAACGACTGGAAGCCAAACATAAAAGTAACGCACTGTGAACCACAGACAAAGTTCCGTGGATTAGCTACCGAACGGGAAAAAAGACTTTTCAAGAAAGCCCAGCGTATGGAACACATCTTGCAGCAACGGTGACTCCCCGCCAGCAGTCGGACATCATCGCAACCTGAGAAGCGGTCAACACTTAATGCTTACAACCAAAGAACTTCTTGGTACGTATGCTATTCACCAACCTATGACATGACCCTCTCTCTCTCTCTCTCTCTTTACAATAACAATTGAACCTATCATCAACGGCCAATTACTTATCGAAACAAATTAATCCCTTATTTATACTCAATAGCCTTTAACAGTTCAAAGTGGCCGTTGGGATAAGCAGCTCAGGCAGTGCTCAGTTGATGACTTTGATGAAGGGAGTATTAAATTTTTATAGAATTGACCGTTAAATAACCCTCGAATTCTATGGAATTTTGTTTGTTAATCCGCCCTTAGATACATCATATCATTGCAGAGAGATAGGGGTCACTTTAACGATTAATTCTATAGATATACTATCATGTTTGTGATCAGAGAGATTGGAACAAGAGTGCGGGACAGAGGTTCGAATTAATAAAACAATTAATTATCCTGACACATTCTTTTATAAAAATGATTTCATTCTTTTAATAATCAGTGACGTATAGAATCAGATTTCTTTCTCTGTTTCACGGCTGTATGTAATGAGTGAGTGAGTGAAGCATTTGGAATGGAATTTTAGATTATTTGATAGTTGTTCAGCTTCTGTCATTCAACTGGCATGTCACATTTATTATTTCTTCAATATAATTGAAGTGTTGCAATATTTAATTGTTTTAATTTGGAGGCAATTTATGGTGAGATTGATGTCTCTACTGAGCGAATAGAGACAGAATGCAACAATAACAACGCAACCCTGTGCGCGTGTAAGCAGACAGGAAGGGTCATTTTCACAAATAATTTCATGATTGACACAATAATTTCATTTCTGGCAGTGTGTCGACATTTTGAAAATGTCGATTTTATTCCATATAGAGGAGAGTTATAGTGGTGGAATCCGCCAGTTTTTCTTTCATTCTTCTGACACATAGAAGCTTTCAAGTGTAGAAGACTGTTGTTTTATCAGCTTTTAGGAAATTAAAATTATGAAAAGGAATTTTCTACGTTTATAATTATGACTTAAATTTAATCATTAGCATTAATTTCACTCACCTATAATATAGGAACTTATTGCGACTTGAATTTCTAAATTGGAATTTAAGAAAAGATAAGATTAAGCTTTATTTCAAATTGACAGACGCAATAATATAATAATGACATAATTACAATAATGACTGCATGAACATAGAGGATAAGCCATAAGCTTGATCCTTTATGTCTCTATGGAGCTGAGCATTTTACACTTCCACAACTTTCACAGGGCACTCCAGTAGCTTGCAAGCAAATGGAAACTTGTTGGTTGCCTGTCGTGAAACTCGAACCAGCTACCCCTCGAATGAGAGGCAAACGCTGAGCTACTGAGCTGCTCAGTATAAATTTGAAAATTGACTGAAAATTGTCACTAAAATGCATTAAACTACTGCCAATCAATGTGAATGACAGTAAAATGTAATGATTTAATTTCCCTGATCTTTTTCTGTCTGATAACAGCTGACGACCCGGTTGATAAATGAAAATATCACTCGATTTAATGCTTCTGAAAAGACACTTTGAGTTATCTGAACTCAGAGGTCAGCACTATAAGATGAAATTGCAAAAATGAAATTATCAGTAAAAATCTGTTGAGAAGAATTGATGTCATTTTCGTTGAATTTATGAGTTCTAAAATTACATAATTACTATAAGATTATTGTCCTAAAAGAATATACCGACTGAAATCATTTCTTTCTTAATTAAGAGGTCTTGAGAAATACGAGACCCCGCCCGAAAAAACTATATAAATTAGCGAAAAACTAAAGAATTTAGAGAAATTAAAGATTAAACAAAATACTGCGAGGTATTTTGATTAAAAACTTTCAAATCGACATTTTATAAGTTATAACGTATCTTTTATATTATATTTAATATATGTATTATACTAACAGTATTTAACCAGATGTTATTAGTTATTATTTAAAAACGAGAAATTAAAATTCCTTAATTGTTTCAATTATATATGTAGCTCTCCTGAAAGGTTAATAAAAATCAGATGCGTTATATAGTTATTCAAAATAACAGCAATTTATGGTTTTACTTTTACATAAACTGCATGGTATATGTAAGAAGAGACTTAAACTAATTTCCATTAGTTAATCAATAATTTAATTCATTTGCATATAGGTATTCGCTTTAGTCTATGCCTCATAAAGTGAATTTCCTTGAATGCCTTCACAAATTGTTCAATTTATTTACTAAATATTTAGTTAACATGTCCAAAATGTACACACGTCAAAACTGTCGCAACTAAATTTACCGCTCCCAATTATTTGAATGCTTTCGAAAACGCTCTCTTGTATATAATTGACTTCAATAAACAAATTGTTTCTATATATATATATATAAGATAAAAGCTTGTCTGAAATGCTTCCAAAAGCTCTTTAGAAAATTTTCATGCTGATCGCTGACAAAATCTGCAACTAAACGTATTTGGTAAAATCCTTCAATCATAAATTGTTGCTGTACTAAAATCAGGTTAGAAATTCAGCATTAAAACATGGCAGGATTGACTACGATATGTCAGCTTTATTTATGCGTATCAATTACACATTTATAATATCACTGTCTGAGAAGAATATGACCAGAATAGTTATTCAATAAACACTTTACAGAGTAGAACAAAATGGGTGTGCATTTTGTTGAGATATAGAAAATATACTTGAACTCGACACGCAAAATGACAATGCTACAAAATGAAAGGCTCAAATTTCAAAGAAATTAAGAAATTTTGCATTAAGAAATGCAAAATAATTATCACAAAATGTCACTTTAAAAAAATAACTATTTAAGTTTCATAAATAATCATACTATAGCTATACTGTATATTCATAATCCTGATAAAAGTCGACGGTGGCAATAAATAAGTTGAGAATCTATGTCCAAACTTTATGCAGGTGATAAAAGTGAAGTTTCTGTGGTATTAATCATAGAAGTTATACATATAGGGAATATAGAATTTAAATCTGAAGTCTGTGGTCGACGTTGGTTGATGGACTCGATTTGATCTGTCGAAAACGGAGCGGAGAATAATGTGGTAAATATGGGGTGAGTTTCGTCTTTTGCATAATGTTTAAGTACAGTTTCATCATCTGGTCTTGCCAGCTTCTTTTATTGAGTTTATGATCTGTACAATATAGAGTTAGATACACATGATATATCATTGTGATAGAGGTGATTGCTGCGGGGTCGTCTGCGGATTGGGAACTGTATGCATTCTAGCGTCTGTGTATGAGACTGATTGTGATAGGAGTGATTCATATAGTTAAGTTTTAATTGAGATAGACATGTCTATTTGTGAGATGTTTTGTTTGAGAATTTAATAAAATGTATATTAAGTTTCCCGTCGACGTAAGTCAATGATACTATATGCAGGAGGAACTTTTTTTGTTATGATCTTTTCCTTATTGGTCTATTGTCGGAAATAGAGGTAGGATCGATTACTAATCTTGGGGATATAAGCTTTATTTAGACTCACTGTTTTATATTGGTGGCCCACCAATAAAAACAGTCTAAATAAAGCGTAAAGAATGTATTATGATTAAAGTCACAAAAGTTGAGGATAAAAATTCGGCTCTAATTTTAAGAAATCAATAAGGGATACTGTCTATTCCAGTAGCTGTTCTTTTCAAAGTGTGGAGGGACTTATAAATTTCGCCTTCAGTAATAATATCGCCGTATGGCTCATTGACTGTGCTTTTGTGTTTTTCCTATTTTGGGCTTAAATTTGAGTTGAGTTACCTAGTTTTCCTATTATTACTACTACTGTACATTTTCATTTTTTTATTTATAATAATCTCTGTACTGTACTCATTTGCGTACTGTAATCAAATGTTATAATAAACCCTTCTACCACTAGAGGTACCTACTACTTACGTTATCTCCAGTCGAATCTCGCTTAATAATCTTGTGCACAGACAACCACATTAATTTTGCATCTTCAATTTTTTTATGTATTTTGATTATTGTAAAGAATATTGCTACAACTATTCCTATTGGGAAGTAGTAACGCCTAATAATAATTTTACTCTGGTTTGACATCATATCAAATTAATTATTCTTTCATTATTCTATTCAAACGAAAAAAGCTCAATACTTATATCAAATCATTTTAAGTCTATCTATTCAATGATATTTAAAGTGTATTAAGGAATTGAAATCACTCGAAGGGTCTAGGTATTATAAATTATGCTTTAAAATGTTTAGCTGCATTAATAACTTTTAGATTAAATCCGTTTCTACTGTTGATTTCTAAAACAACTGTAATCAAAATAATTGAAGTCTATCATTAAAATATGTTATCTTGCATATTCTTTGAAAATAAATATTTTATATTATACATTGCTTTTATACTTGAAGCATCATCAAAAGTTTTTTATCTTTTGAATTCTAGGTTATTCAATAATACTCATAAGTCATAAAAACGAGCATAATTGATACAAAATTAAGTCAAATTATGTCAAGAAAAAATTGGCACTGTGAGCTTCACTGGTACATTTATATCATATATATGAATAGTACATTTACATTTAGAAAGAATGTTAACATAAATTTCTTTATTACCTATTATGTCTTTCACATATGAAAGATTTTTTATAAACTGGTTATAAATATAAAAAAACTTTAGAAACATGTGATATATTTGTATGAAAAATTTTAAGACTTGATACTAAAACTAGAATTCTTAAAATAGTAACCTTAATAATTTTTCTTATCAATAAAATCTTTCAGTTTTTGCTTTGATAAAGGAATACTTATTAATCTTAGTTGCATTCTTTTGCATATTCTGCAATTTCTAAGGGTTATCTTTAGCATTTCAATTGACAATAGATATTTAATTAATGAACTTTTCCATTTAATTTATAATCTCAGATAAAGGAATTGATAATTGAATTAAAAATATAAAAGTATTTTTGTCTGATAAAAATTTACTTTCCTATGATTAATTATTTTATACTTTCTATGATGCAATTACAATTAGAAAATAATTTTAATTTATTCAGTTCACAATTGATGTCATGTAAAACTCTTTTAGATGTAATAACGATTACATCTACCATTACAACTGAAAATTAATTAAGCTACTTCTGGCAAGATGGAAGGCAAGGCATCTCCATATGATCTGGTTAGACATAATCTTGTTATGTTTATAAATTATAGTTATGATTTATAACTTAAGCAACAATTTTAGATAAATAACTATTATCTTATATTGTAGTCCAGGAATCTTTGATCATCACATCAGTTCATACCTAATTAAAATTTTGTAGATAGATTCACATACTCACTGAAGGGCTCTCACAATGTCTATGATTTCATGGAAACTAGTTTTTGGAGGACATACTGATTATTAGGAAAACATGCATACATAGATGAAATGGTTTAAAAAATACATTTTTTATTTTAATACTTAGATATTGTACAGATTCCATTATTTCTTGTATATTTTTATTTATCTACCTATCTTAATATGTTGTTCTGGTACCTAATTACCTAATAAGTTCATCTGAATCAAAAGTCATAAAGAACATTTGTAGTTTATTTAATTCACTGATAGTGACTATTGAAAAAATATCTATGTTGGGAATTTAGGTCCATTCCAAGCACATAAGAAAGTGCAGTCAATAATCATTTAAAAAGAATAAAAGTGAAAAGTGAAAATTTAATTAATTTTAAAATGTTAATTCTCATTTAAAATGTCTATATGTAGATAATGTAAAATAACTGAGTTTTCAAATTTTTAGATGCCAGATTTTGATTCTGTCTTAAATACTACACCAAATGAAATCTCGAATGTTACTTCTCCAGATAAAATGACAGAGCCTTTACCAGCAGACCCAGTTAAAAATGTTGATAGCAAGCGAAATCAACCAGAAAGACCTGTTTGGTCTCAAAAGATTGAATTCATTCTCACTTGTGTAGGCTATGCAGTTGGTTTAGGCAATATTTGGAGGTTTCCCTATCTATGTCACAAAAATGGGGGTGGTAATGAGATTTTATATTCTTGATCAATATAACTGCATTTATAAAATGTATTTACCTACTACTATTGCCAAGATTTATTCTTATAAATCTTATAAATATAAATGATCAAATTGGTCCATTTTCGTAAATTCTGATATTATTGTTTTTCTACAGACGCAAGAGTTTGATATGAATGAATCACAAAGTAACATACTTAAATGATAATTATGTTCCTGACATATTTTAATGAGCGGTATGTTTCTTACCTTTTAGGAACATTTTTAGTACCGTATGCAATCATGTTGGCTGGTATAGGACTGCCCATATTCTTCTTTGAATTAGCCTTTGGGCAGTTTGCAAGTCAAGGTCCAATAACTATTTGGACTATCAGTCCATTATTTAAAGGTAAAATTTACAGCCGGGTTGGTAATTTTATTCTGCTAAATTTATATTTCTTGACTGATATTTATAGCTATACTAAGTTATACTTCAACATGCTTTTGTGAATAACTTTTTAAATAATATAACATATCAATGGACTCATACTGACAGATACAAATTGATTCATGGAAGACAAATCATCATCTTGTTGTTCCATTAATAACTGGGACAGACTGATCATTTATCACATGGTCGTCCACATTAATTTGAATACTAATTTGTGAAATAGCAAACATATTTCCATGTATTAATTCCACTTTAGAAGTACGTACATACAACCTATGTATGTATTTCAGGAATTGGTTATGTGATGGTTAACATATCCGCCATATTCAGTATATATTATATTGTGATCGTCAGTTATTGCGTTTACTTCATGTTCGCATCATTAACAACGAAACTTCCATGGGAAGAGTGTAACTCTGCTTGGGCTACAAAGGATTGCGTTTCAAGTCTTAACACGTCTTTGCGTATTAGTAAGCTGATTAAAACAATTTCTGAAATATTGTTAATTTTCTTAATGTCAAATGGCTAATATATGTAGTTTTTATAAATTTTAGGCGCGTCACCAAACCAAACATCAACCTATCAGTATTTCCAGTAAATATCACAAATTCCATCTAACTCACTAAATTAAATTTCGAATTCATAAAGGAGAAAGTGAACCTTCATAATGATGCGTTCAAGTTCATTTTATCCGGTTTGTTTGAGTTTACAACAAATACGCCGGATTAAGTAACAGTGCATGTCCGAATAATAATAATAATAAAGCTGAAAGCATAACGACAAAAACAGAGAAGATAAAAGAGAGATTGAACAATTGGAGGACTAAGATAATGCATGGTCAGTTCGTCAGACAGACAATAAAGATCACATCCGAGGATCAATCGCTATGGCTTTAAAGCGGAGAGCTCAAATAGGAAACGGAAGCACTGATCCAAGCCGCACACAAGATCAGACACTACAGTACAAATGCTGTGATAGCTAAGATTTTTCGCCAACAACTGTGTAGAAAATGCATGGATAGAGACGAATCAATAAGCCATCTACTGAGTGAATGTAGCAAGCTGGCGGTAGAATATAAAGCAAGACATGATCGAATCGCTAACATTGTACACTGGGGTCTCTGCAAGAAATTAGGATTCCCTCTTGAGAGCAAATGGTACTCAATGTACACCAGTCCTAGTAAATTACAAAATGAAGCTCCTTTGGAATTTCAGTATCCAAACAGATCACCCAATAGAGCAAAATAGACCATGGACATTCTGCTGATAGACAAAGAAAAAATACAAGCATGAAGCACTCGGTAGAACATCAAGGAAGTAAAGGTAATTGGTCGCAGCGCTAGAAATAGACAACTCAATATAGGACTCATAAGAAGGTAGCACTGTTAGGATCAGCAAGAATCTTGAGAAAGGTGATGGACCTATCGACAATCGTGACTGATCAATGATCGAATACCCACCCAACATACTTTGGCATCGGGGAGATGCCCGTCTGATTGGAAGACACAACCGACGGACCACCAAGTCGAGAGGATTTTTATTTTATTTTCGACCCAAAAAGCACGGGTTTAAGCAAAACCATATGAAACGAATTAGACTGTAGTTAAACTATTTCTTGAAAAAGTAATACATTAAACAATATACAATTCTATACATCTTTTACTCAAACAATATTCTGAAATTCTATTTTAGTCATTTTGTAATGGGACAGTCTGATTCTCTATCGGATTTTGGCCCACCTAATTGGAGATTAGCTTTAAGCTTTTTTTTCGCTTGGATTATAGTTTGCATTGTTCTGATTAAAGGAATTCAGTCTTTAGGAAAGGTAGGAAAATGTTTGATATGAATACTATTAATCTTTTCTTTTCACTCCTAAACAATTTTGAATAAAGTTTAAAAACATTAAAACTTGGCTCAAAACCACATATCGTTCCTATATATCTAGATATATAGCTATAACAGTGTATGTAATATATATTTTCAAATAATGTTAAGAATATGTGGTTGCTTTCAAAAAATAGTTAAACATAACCTCCCATAATTTTCTAATTTCATCATTTTTAAACTATATACTTACGAAGTGTCTAAAAATTAAAGTTCAGTGAAATTTTAAAAAAACGTTTTTTTTATTCGTCAGAAAATGGAATGCATGAATGATAGATTTTATCAATTGAATATTCTGAAATGACACTTATGGTTTAATACCATTTTTCAGCAATAGATAAAAAAATTCAATCAATTCGTACAGCAAGTCCACAAATACCATTTATAGAGCATCAAAAAATCTAATCATTGTGTTCTGATGAGTGCCATTCATTATCTGAACAAACATTTCATTGTGTATTATGACAGTGCAACTCACTGATTTTCTAATTTCTTACTCTCAGTTATGCCTCTTTCAGACGATTAAAGAACTCACTCCGTATTCACAAAGGGTATAATCTTAAACGTATCATGAGGAAATTTCCATTCAAAATTGGTTAAGGAGTGGTATAGAGAAAGTAATGCGCAAGGCAGATGAAACTGGAAATATTTCTCAGTGGAATACCACGTCCAGTTTGCACCGAAGAGAATAAAGGTATTTTGGAGGGACTCATATATGCAGTAAAATGTATGATGTGGCTATCTCCCGAATCACATTTATCGACTTGAGAGAGATGTGGCTGTCTCCCGAATCTCCCAAAGTTTTATATTATGCGTAGTGCATTTTAATAAACATTTTGTAATTTCACTGAACTTTTGTTTTTGCCACTATACTAAGTATAAAGTTTAAAAAATGTAAAATAAGCAATTCATGGGGTTTATGCTAAGAGGTCTTTTTAACCATCCTGTAAAATATAACTATTGGAAATAAAGATTAACCAATTATCATACGCATAGCTAGTGAATAAAAAGATCTATATTGAATAATAAATCATTTTAAATATTTACCATTATTTATTATTTGATTTTGCATCTCGAAATATTTTTGTTTAGGCCGGCTATGTGACGGCAACATTTCCCTATCTCATTTTAACTGTTCTAATGGTAAGGAGCGCTATGCTGGAAGGCTCTTTAAATGGTGTAATTTACTACCTGAGGCCTAGATTCAATGGCCTGTTGAAATTGGAGGCATGGACTGATGCAGCAACTCAAATATTTTTTTCTTTGTCGACTTGTTATGGCGGTCTTATAGCTATGTCCAGTTATAACAAATTTAATAACAATTGTCTCAGGTGAAGAAAAGATTTTGATATATCTTTGTAGTTTTTTTTTATGTACCTACATGTCTGTAGTTTATTATATATTATATGATATACATGTTTACTGCTAATAACTAAATAATTGAAAGTCTAAAACAAAATTAGTAAACATCCATATTTTGTGATGGAAAAGTAATGTTTTGGATATATTTCTTTACCACCTTAGAAAATAAAATTGAAAAAGTGCTTGGCAATGCATAAGAAAAATATGAAGATGAAAATTAATTAGATTTTATCATGTTGAATTACATGCAACTATTAAATTATTCGAATGAATTTATGTAAGCCTGGTGCGATTACAATTTTAGAGATGCAATTTTGGTAGCATTGGTTAATTGTGGTACGTCTATTTATGCGGGTTTTGTAATATTTTCAACTCTGGGCTATATGGCTCACATAAGTGGGAAAGATGTTGAAAGCGTGGCGGAAAAAGGTAAATTGAAAATTGTAATTCAAAACTTTACAAAACGTTTATTATTTAAAGCAACATGGAGATATGTATAGATGATCTTCATTGAATTGTGTAAGATTATGTATTTTGTAAAGAGTCTTACTTTTGACTCGCATTTCAATTTCGACATACATTCGTAACTTAAGTCGGTCGACTTTCGCGTTTATCCGGGCTACTTATTGCATATATCAACCAATACACAGCGAAATCCAAAATACCAAATCTTTTTTAAAAAAACTCAAATCTTTCCTTTTTACTTCTTAGTTTTTCTTCTTTTTTTTCTTTATGCACTTTGAATACTTTTTGTAAATATCGTGATTAAATATATATTTTTTTTACTTGCAACATTCAAATAGGAACTTTGTGACGGCATATTTCCATACATGGAAAACATTAGATACAATCCAGTAATATTTCATTTAGCTCAATTTTCTATTTGAATTAAAAATCTTTTAGGTTTTACATTAGCTTTCGTGGTCTATCCTGAAATTCTATCACAATTACCATTTTCGCAAGTGTGGTCATTTTTGTTTTTCTTTATGATGAGCCTTCTTGGTTTTGGCTCTGATTTCTGTATGATGGAGACGGTTCTCTCTGCTTCTCAAGATGAATTAAGACGGTTTAATTTTCTCAATACGAAAGTGAAAGAATACATATTCCGGTAAGAGTTTCCGGTAATCAAATAAGTTATCAGAAATAACTTTGAGAAATGTTTTTTTATATAATAATAGGTTCTGTTTGGGGATTGAGCAAGCCGATTTTGCCCAACGATATTCATTTCTAAGTAAATATTAATATTCATGTTATATTTAATTTTTTCAGAATCACCTTTTGCATATTATTTTCCCTTTTGGGCTTTCCTATGGTTTGTCGGGGTGGATCTCGTATTTTAGATATGCTCGATATAGAAGTATCTAGCGGTTATCCTATGTTGGTAACAGCTCTTGTCGAATTATTGGTCATCTTTTATGTATACGGTAAATCAATAAATTATTGAACTATAAATAAGATGTTAAGTTGTGACACATTTATTAGCCCATTAAAATTCATTCAAAAAATGCATGTAGACTAAATTGTCCTAGGAGATGATAGATAACCTTTTAGATTAGGTGATGACTTCAGTTTGTTTCTTTCTAGGTGCAGAACGGTATTGTGAGGATATCAGATTGATGATTGGAGTTAGACCGAATATATATTGGCGTGTCACTTGGTGCTATGTGTCACCCTTTTTACTCACGGTTTTATTAATTATTCACTTTATAAGTAGATTTGAAGAAAATTCTCAATTCAATACGCTGAAAGGTTGGGCCAAAGTCCTGCAGATTCTCAGTGGAATAGGCGTTGTTATTAGTTTACCCGTTTACTTTCTATACAAATTTTGCAGAGAAGGTGGCTGGATTGTAAGTTGATTTTCCTAAAAATAAATACTATTAAATATATATATTTTTTAAATAAAGTGGAAGGATTTCTTCAATGATTTATTACAATACATATTTCAAAATATTTATTTTCAGCTGCTCAAAGAATTCTCCAAGCCTCAAAAGGAATGGGGTCCAGTAGATATTGAGAATCGAAATCTATTTTTGAATACAATCACAGATGGTGATCAACTTACGAAAGAAGAAGTTGGATTTTTTCAAAGTAAACAATCGATTGCCAGCAAAATGACAGAAAAAGCTCAAAAAGAAATAAAGAAACAGAATTCCTCTGGACAAGTTTAAGGCTTGGAATATTTTCCTCAATGCACCATATTTAAAAGAAATTGAAACAACCTCTGGAAACTAGAAGGAATCGGAAATTTGGATGCTTATAATAGTAGTAATGAACAACTGAAAGTTTATTTAACGATTTCTTTACATTGATATTAATATACGTAATTATAATTTAGGATGGATTATTTTGGGGACATTAACTTCCAATTTTGATATTTACTGTAAATTTTGTTTATGTAAACGAAATTGAAATTTTAACATTGAATCTGTCAATTGGCGGATTAAAAAAGGTTAATGTTTGAGCTGAAATATAATTAAAATTATATAAATGTTATATAGTATGATTGTTCAACCAAATAAAGGCTTTTATTTCATGACTTTTACTACTTTTAAAAATATAGAAATTTGAATATCTATTAACTACAGTCAAACCCCAGTTTTCTGTGGAACCAAGGCTGGCATAAAACAGGGGTTTGACTACATATTAAACATGAATGTAATGTGATTTGCAATAAGCTTTAGATAAAAAATATTTCATAGATTTTTGTTTTTGTACTTCAATCACTTCAAGGATAGGTACCTACTATAATTTAGTTGTAAATATTATCATTGACTTGAAATGAGTATTTCAATAAAAATGTTTTATTGCATGAGAGTTTGAATGGTACATTGATAATCGGTACTTAAAGAGAAATAAATACGTGAAAAGTTAAGAACAAATACATAAAAGTAGTAATGATGGGGAAAAATGATAAAATAATTATGAAAATGTTAAAAATTTGTAAAAGTACAAATACCCAAAAAAAGTTTTGTACCCGAGGAATTGGTTGATTAAATCGTCTTTTGTGCTTCTCTTGTGTTCAGTCTTAATTCAGGAATCATGTGGAGAATATGCTCCGGATTGGAAGCGGCCCTTAGGAAACGTTTCGTCGAGAGTTTCAAACGCCTGGGGCCAAAAGTCTTCGAAAACGTTGCAGTTACATTGCTGGCCACAGATTATGGTGTGTGTGCGCTTCTGAATAGAGTCAAGTTTGTGCAAATTTTGTTGTTTGAGACTCACAAAGATAGGAGATCCGTATTCTAGTAACAACCTAATCTTTGCGTTATATATAGACCATTTTACAAGATCGTTTTAGGAGGTATAGTCTTTTTTAAGAACACGAAGGGCGGGCGGGCGTTTATGGATGCGTATCTATTCCATGAATAAATTGAATATGGTTAATATATTAAGGCAATGTATTATCGAATATTATTTGAAGAAACTAAGTGAAACTTTTTCGAATAACTGAAATGAATATTCAGGGTAACGTGTGATAAACGAGGTAATCAAGATATATTTGTGTATGTTTACCTCATACAAATATCATTAAAAGTCTGCACATAATTTCGAAAATATCTAAAAATTCAAATATCAATTTTGGAATTTTTAGAAATGATACCGTAATGGCTTATTGTAAGGTAATTTGTTAATACGGGCCATAGATTTATACTATGGGTTTATTGAAATCT
>JAYMFX010251003.1:0-19735 GCA_036784945.1 Monocelis spectator
AAGCTAACTGATTATATTTCAGTTCTTTTGTGGGTTTGAGCTAACTCTCTCTTTTGGCACTTTTGGGCCGATAAATTGATAATAAGTTTTAGGAATTTCTTTGTCTTTAGTCTTATTCAGTTTGAGTTGTAAATTATTGATTTCGTTCTGTTTATTTTCATTGAGACGGAATAATATCGCTCCCCGTATCTTGTAGATGTGCTAATTTCTTAAATTCGAGATTAATCGTTGAAGGCATTGTTTGATGTGTTCGGCTGTCAGGATATTCACCTCGATTGAGTTGATAGTGTTGCGTAACGGTTGTGGGCAGTAAGTCCTTTAGGCATTATATGGTTGGATCTACACCTGCGTAGGAAAGAAAGATTGTTCTGAAGTATCATCATTATCTTGCAAGCTGAATAAAGTCAAACGTTTCTATCCTGATGCCATTATAGTTTCATTTCACAAGAGCAAGAATTTATCATAAATCGGACTTTAATATACCCAAGTATTTATTCGTATAAATTATGCATTTATGATACAGAATACAGCACAGATATCATATGCTTCAAAGATGTATGAATTAAACGGGAAGTGGAGTGTGAGTCAATGCGTTGATCATCTAAACACTTTAAATTGTTCTTTCGGTTGTGGGTTGATCTTATAGATTTCGGTTATGTGTGGGTTCCGTATTAAGGAATACCTATGCTCTATGGGTTCAATTTTTATTTCGAAAAGTTGATTATCAATTCGCCAACCATGCTATGTTGATATGTACACTTCGCTTAATAAACTATTTTAATTTCATTTTATGTCAGTCAATGCGTTGGCAAAGCATTGACTGACATATTAAATTGATAAATACTCGATTAAAGATTAAGGTTTTGTTCCAGGTTTGCTCCTGGTTTGAAAAAGTTTGATTGCGTTTAGGTTAGGATTATCACTCTTTTTTATTTCGGAATGTCGGTTGAACGTGGTCAATTGAATATTATTTCCTTTCTCTAGTTGTTTAACTTTGTTTTTATAACAGCTGTCCATTTCAGTGGGTGTTGTTTTGAGAGATTTCGACTGAGTAATTGATTCTAGCATTGAAAAATTTCGAGTTCTAATCCTTGAATGTTTTAGATCTCAAAGTGCATGTCGGTTTGAATAGTTTTTGAATTAAGACACATACCTTAAAGTCAAGAGCAATGATTTTCACGTAGGTACTTCCATAAGTTTTAAACTCTATACTGATTGTATCAAATCGGGAAAAACATATAGTATTTCCTACCTACATATACCGATGCAACCCAAAGTGATGCAACCCCAATTGTTGCGGTCTCAATTACTGTGATATACTAGACATTTATCTATACACTTGAACTACATATTATCATGATGTTATTATATGTTTTGTTAATGTTTACCCTTTTACCCTTCTAAGGGATATTCATGATTTATATCGTTTGTTATATTTAAATGCTATATCACCACGGTAACGCTGGTATAAGACATAAAATAAAATGCAAGCAGCTTAGCACACTTATACGTTCATTCTAATACATAACAATTACAGACATGATAAGTGTACTGTACTCATGCACAGTAAGGTTTTATAAGATTAAATAAGAATTATTGTTGTTAATTATAAAAAGCCAAAGAAACCACAAATATAAACACAATTAAGCATAAAAATACCCCACCCAAAACCCCTCTCAGATTGAATATTTGTCCAACCAAACTTCGTTCTATCGTCAATTTGGTAATACATACCTACTGTATTTCACATGATGTTTATTACCTTTTTAATAATGGACTTACTATGCATATTGAATGCGGGAAGAACAAACTCCAGTTTAAAATTTTGTTTGTTAGTAATGTTACATTTTATTAGTATCCCTTTTTTAACCGGGTGGATAAACAAATATTCATTGGATTTCAGCTTAAATAATACTTTAAATATAGCTAAAATATATTTATAAATGTATTAAGTATAAATAATTTAAATACCTAACAATATTTTAGATATCATACCTTTTGTTTAAAATTGATATTGTTTAAATTCTAAACGTTCGTACTTCAAATTTGGATACGACAAGTTTATAAATCAACTATTAACTGATTTCAGTGAGTGCAACATGAATTACCCTGTCTTATATACCATTTAATGAAATATTTTATACCACTATATATGGATATTCTACATACTTCTATTTTTAGCCAATAATTCCTATAAAAATTAATGTCATTAAAATTACAATGGGACATGGGTGGGGTTGGTGGGAGGTGGGTGACTTTGACTGTATGTACAGTAAGGTTTTATAAGTGGAGTTTTAGTCTTAAAACCCAAGAGCCCGCTGTAGTTAAAATGAATATGCTCTGCTTGAAATAATTCAAGTTGTGATAAAAGAAAACTGAAATCAGGGCAATAATTAAAATAGGTTCTGGAAGAACTGTAGATATTTTGGATTATAGTATTTAGATACCTGCTATAATAATATTGAAAGATTATAACATTAAAATAAATTAACTCTGAAAAGCAAAGGTGGAATTTATATAAAAACATAGCTATCCTATTAAACTATAATTAGTACTTAAGGCTATCAAACTTACAATAAAAAAGTGAAACATTAATTTGAGCACAAATTACATAAACAAACTTACAATAGATGGAGGTATACCTATCTGTGCTGCATAACCTACCTATAAAAATAAAAGTATTTCCTTTAATTAAAACTTGCCTATTTATACCACATTGAAAAAGGGTTAAAGCATAATACCTTTGCTTCAGATGAAAATGCCACTTAAGCATTTTCTCTTTTCAAGCATTAATATCAAAGTCAGATATTAGATTAAGCTTAAGGACCTTAATCTAATATCTTTGATTAGTATCGTTGGATTAATATTTTGATTATTTTGCATAAAAATTTAAAATTTATAGGTGGTATAATTTATAATTGCCTTATAGGCTTATACAAACATTTTAAATTATTTAACCTATATTTCTATTTGGAGATGAAAACATCCCAAAAATGGGAAAGTGGGTTCGGAATTGTGGAGCCCCCTTAACCTCCCATTTTCATGGTTTTTCAAAAGTTGCTAATCACATCCCTATAGATAGGAGTTTTTAACGTAAGGAAAGGTTTAAACCCCTAAATAGTTTTAGATTTTGCATTCAGCTTAAACATTTTTTCTTGCCAGTTTTAAAACCCAAACTTTACGCGACTGTAAAGTGAGGTTTTAGAACCTTACTGAACAGTCACCCAGTGTAAATAGAATTAGGGCAAACTTGTACCTAGATCACCTCTATATACCATTGATTACTTATTGAATACTATTATTCATTTTAATCCCAGCTAATCCCCTCATGTAATTTTATCTAATGCATGGATCATTTATAAAATTAGTCATAATATATTTTAGTATGTACAATATGAGAACCACCAGAGTTGTGATATACCTATGGGTCTTGGAATTGAGTTTTGTCTTTGTAAATTTCTGTGCGCAATAATCTATGCTTTACTATCTAATTCCATTGATCAATATGGAGTAGTATTACATATATTTCAATATCAATGCCTAATTCTGCATTCACACACACTTTTAGCTAATTGAGGTAGATGCACCCTTTTCTCCCTCTACCTACTTGTTCTAAAAATTAGGTGTTTTCCACAGAATGTGCCTGGGTGCAATGTTATTTATCAGCCAAACAAGCGAACCTGATTAGTTAAGGTTATATATACTGAATGTTGGTATGTGGCACAAATATTGCACATAATTAAATTTAAATGGGTATAATTGACTGGGTGCTACACTAAGGGAATGCATCTAAATATTGCCTTATTTAGTTCATAGTGTTCACAATTTAATGCACTGCTTACTTTATTTTATTTTCAGAACCTTCTAAATGAATTACATATCTCAAGGCTTCAATGATTTGGATGATTATTTTACTTCAAATAATACAAATTTTAAAAATTGCTGTGAGGAAAATTGTTGTATTATTTCTGATGATTTAATTGACTACATCTTTTATAATTATAACAAGAATAATTATATTACAATAGCCAAAAATCATATATGCATCAAAAGCAATCCAAGTCCTGTTTCAATATCTAATTTCACTGAAGCTAGAATTCCAAATTCTATTGAAAGAGGTCATCCATCGGGGTCCATATGTAAATTTGTAAGTCTGCATTTAACTTAACTATAGGAACTTATATTTATTTTCTAAGTAACAATTATTAGTTTAGAATGGGAATCAACTTTCTTGTTTGTCTTCTTCATTTTATTTCAGAATAGTGAATTGATTAAATGCCTGTACTGTGATTTTTATGGAACCTCCTTGCATTACATCAATCATTTGAATAATTGTTGTCAGAAAAGCAGTGATAAAGCTAATAACTCTTCTGATTGGGTTAATCAGTTACTTTACAACAAAGAAGATCATCCCATAACAAGCGATGATAAATCAGTTAGTTATTGTTTTATTAGAAATTTGTGTTGCATTCTTATTTATTATTTTGCAAGAGATATGTATCTGCCAAGCGCAGATTAGTATTATTATTAAGAATTAACACTTTTTCCTTTAGGCCACTAATTCCAAAATGAATACCATTAAAGGTCCTACCAAAGTGCTTAAACAGAAATGCCCGACTTGTGGGATACTATTTCAACGGCTTTCTAAACACAAATGTTTTTCGGGAATTTTGGTAAATTCTTATTATTATTCTTTATGAAGTTGTTAATTTGATATATATAGAAAGTTGCTAACTTGATATTGTTTTCTATATGTTATGAAAGAAAATACGGTTGTCAGGAAATTGCAATATTTGTTCCATATATCTTGTTCATATGTTATTTTCCCATTCGAACTGTTTTTAGAATCCTAATGAGAGTCTTTTGAATCGTACGGCTGAGACTAATAAATATGCCTCTCAGTCTGCACAGTCATCAGAAAAAATCCAAAAATGGTTCAACAACTGTTTTAAATGTGCCTTATGTGGAGAAACGTTCTTTTTTGAAAGTGCATTAGGGAGGCACATGCAAAATCATCGGGAAAATGATTTTAGAGACGACTATTCGAAAGTGTCATTGAAGCATAATATACCGAAATGATGCATCGTTAAATTTATGAAATATTTCATTTTCTTTGACCCAATATTACCAACTTGTAGAGATTAGAATTTGATGTTTTAAATTCAAAAGGAAGCAAACTGACATTTTAAATTGCTTTCTGAAAATGAATATTAAAAGTTTGATTATGACGCACGGGCCAACAAATAATATAGGGATAATCAAGGTTTTCTTTGTTAGTTTTGATGAACTTAACATCCTCAACAATTAAACGTATCTGGCCTACTTTTTTAACAGAATTATTGATATGATTAGATTTCGTTATTGGTTATTGTCCTTATATGGCTTTGAAATTTACGTTTAATTTATTTGTACATTGTTATGTTGATTTAGATCTTGAGTGAATATACGTTGTTATTGTTGTTATTGTAATAATAAGAAAATTGAAAATTTTGAAAATATAATTTCTCTTAAATCTTGTGATTGCAATTTAAGTGCATAATGCGAAATCGTATTGTTCGTGGCTAAATTTTGTATTTTTTGACAAAGTCCCAAAAGGTGATTCTATTCAACTCGAAAGTAGATTATGAGGCGTGGCTATTCTCACGCACGATATGAGTGTGAATAGCCAAAACGATCTATCTGGGCTATTCCTCCGCCAAGAGTACATATAATTGACATGTATGTTTTGTAAATCGGCCTGATCTATCAAATATTCAAACAAATTAAATCCAGAATTGTATTTAAAATGAAACTAGGGGAATATTTAATTAAATATACTTAAATGTTAAACCGTTTCATATAGGATGTGAAGTCATTCTGTTTAGAAATAAATTTGAAACTACATAATTATCCTAAACTAATAAAAGATGCTTGCATTAGAATTACAATTTTGCTATCAATTAACTGAACTATAAGATGAATAAATTCGCAATTAACTTCTTTATGTGCAACGTCATACTACATTTATCAATTGCGCAATCGAACATACAACACATCTCTCACAATGCAGAGTTCTGTGCGCTATAAATTGTATACCGCAACTATATATGGTTTACAAACTGAATAGGTATATGGTACCTAATTTTAATTGCTCTTAAGATAACACTCGCTTAGGAAATCAAACGTCAAGCGACTTGTTGGAAACTATGCCATTAAACAATAGAGAAGTTTTGAGCGCGGTATAATAAAATATAATCTTCCGTTTAGAAGGATGTTCGATCCATGCGCTGTCTTATCTTGCCTACAATATGGTACCTACCACTATCCATTGCCAGGGGTTGAGAGTTGATCCTAAAGAGCATAGATTTTTTGCAGAAAATGTCAGTGCCAGTAACACAGCATACTTTTTGAATATACTTATGTTTTTAAATTCTTTAACTATTAAAATATTTTCTGTGTAGATTTCAAGTCTAATATCTTTTTTGAATAGATCAGAGGACGTTTTAGATAGATCGTTTTGTCTGTTTACACCCATATCGTGCGGGGGAATAGCCAGATAGATCGTTTTTGACTATTCACACTCACATCGTGCGGGGGAATAGCCATAAATATGGTTTATTATAAATAGCCACTCCGAGATTATGATTACTTACATGATTACAGTTTGATACATAATTACAATAATGATTAAATGGACACAGAGCCATTAAATGAACCATAAGCTTGATCCTTTTATCCATGGAGCATTTACCACTTTCACAGGGCACTCGGTAGCTTGCAAACAAATGGAAACTTGTTTTGTCTTGCCTGAGCTGCACATCAAATAAGCTAACTAGTTTCAATTGCCGAGCTTGATTTTTTAAATACACTACTAGAATCAAATTCTGAAGTAAAACCTAAAATCATTAGAACGTGAACTATTTTATTTCTTATTCTAATACTTGGAAAGGTTGTTAAGACTTGAAACATAAGTTATATTTGTTTCTTCCCGTAGCATATATCAAGCGTCTCTTTTTTCAAAAATTTGCCTCTTTTCTCTTCACTTGTAATTTTGCGACTTTTTTAGTTCTTATAGTTTCTTTTGTTAACAAAGAATATGCTTTACGAAAGTTAAAATGTTTATGAACATTATTTGTCTTGTCCCTTCTTCTCCTTTTCATAACTATATATTTTAATAAATATATATTAGCAATTAAATAAATTTGAATCTTCTATATTGTGTAGTATATAAAATCATACAAGTATACAAAATGACAAAAAACTGTATTAATATTATTTACATATCTCTAAATAATTTTCTTCAATAAATAAGTATGAATCTTTTCTGGTATTTCAGACCTGCTCATCTCACCCAGCCAAATAGCTGTGGGCATGGCTTTTACAAAGTTAATTTAATAGTTATGACTTTAAATCTAAGCCTATGGCAATATGCTAGTTAGCTTATAACAGTTCTGATTTGGTTATACATTAATAAAGCAAATTAAATATTGAATCTTAATTTTTATTTCTAGTACTTACTGTTTTTTTAGTAATTATCAATAATCAATATAAAAAGAAATTATTATATTTAAAAAATTTAAAACCAGTGGATTACTATAATAACTATTTAATTTCCTTTTACAATTAATATTTTATAACTATTCTCAAAAATATTTAATTTCTATGCAGATTACCATCTAACAAATTATTTGTTTGACTATCAGTATCATATCACTATTAGAATTATCAACTGTATTGTTTGCTATTGCTTAATTGTTAAGCTTTTCAACAAGTTTTTTTTTCCACCATTTTTCTATACCTTAGATAATTTCATAACAACAAATATCTGCACTTTGACTTATTAAAAGCTGCGCTTTTTATTTTTTCAGAATTTATGTGCAGGTGCAAACATTAAATAAAAAAAAATTACAGACTAATTACAAACTTTAAACATTTCAAATTTACAAAAACCTGCACTTGCGCTTCATATTTTAAAAAACCTGCACCTAAGATCTAGCTGAAATTGCTCCTCAAAAAAAAACCTGCTTTTCAATACCTACTCATTTTAATTCTGTTTCTTAACCATATAATATATTATATATTTATATATTATATATTATTAATTCTAGCAATTAATTGATTATATTTATTTAAATTTTGTTTTTAGGGTATATATAGAAATATTTTTACTAGTAATTTACTTTGTAAGATAGATATATAACATTAATTATATTTTTTCTTTTCTCTAATTTAATAAAATTTGTAAATTTGATTTTTACGGCCAATTTTTTTTATAAAGTTTTAGTCTCAATGTATGCCAATGAAGAAACAAATATAAAGTTAGACTCTTCTGATAATGAATTAATTCTTTTAAAGAATTGTGCTAAAGAATTAAAAGACACTTTAGGGAAAATTGGGACTATAAAAGAAAAAAATGAAACTCTGGTATTGATTTTTACTGATATTCCTATTAATTGATTATTTTTTTAATATATTTTAAGTGAATTAATCATTTTGATAAATTTGCAGGCTCCTGAACCAAATTTAGCAAAATTATTTTTAAAAATAAAAGAACTTAACAGAAATGCACAGTTGCGACTAAAGAAAACTCGGGAAAATACCTTAGAAGTAAATGATATTTCTTAATCATAAATCAATATATTCAGTTTAATGATTGCATTTTTCTATACTTCATAAATTTTAGAAAAAGTTGCAATTAGACCAGAGACACCTGGAATTACAAAATCTATTGTATGAGGTTATTCAAATTGAAAAAGAAATTAGAAAATGCATGGAATTCAAGTATGTGATCACTTAAAAAATTTGACAGATTCTAACTGTTTTTTTTTCATTGTAAAGAAAAAAGGGTGGCTTAGTGGTTAAACAACATAAAACAATCATATTTTATCTATAACCACAGTATTGTATAATTTAGATCATCCGATGAAGATATTGAACTCATAGAAGTGGAGGAATTTTATAAAACTGCTCCCGATGATATCACTCGATCCAATATTTCTCGTAATGATCCTCATAAAGAGATGCTTTCTCGCCTTAGCTGGGAGTTGCAGCAGAGAAAACAATTAGATTTGAAAAAGAAGTCTGCTAAATCCACTGGAGAAGAGCTTCATAAAAATATTCTCTCCAAGCAAGAGAAACTACTTTCTCTACGGTCTAAAGTGAAAGATATTATCCAAGTAAATAAATGCCTCTGAAACTTTTATCCATTAAAGTCACCATGAATGTTTATAATTTTCCTATCGTTTCTATTGTTAATGTCTATTCTTTATAACACTATTGAAATTCAGTCCACTCGCCCACTTGAAGATTTTCTAAATTTGAAATTTTCTGAAGAAGAGGAACAGCGGATCTTGTCCCTTCAATTACCGGACGCCATGTTCATATTATTCAATCAGATTCGTTCTTATGCGGAAACAATAAGTAAGTGATATTATGTTGTTAACACTCTATTCTGCATCCAGGGTTCCTTATCCATCTCATGTAGGGTTCCTTATCTATCTCACTAGGCTAATGTTCAATTTTAAATTTTTTCAATAAATTTGGTTCAGTGACTTGAGGTCTTCTTTAATTGTTGTCCTCTATGACTTTTGTGGCCTGCCTCTCTCCCTTTTACCAAAGACCTCCCACTGGGTAATTCTCTGTATGAAGTTTTCTTTCCCCTTCTCTTTACATGCCCATACCATCTAATCTTATTGCTTCTGAGCCAAGTTTCAATGTCGGTTATCCCTTCTGTATTGCGTAGTTTGTTCTTCTATGCTCTATTCGGTGATCTGGTAGGATATTGAAGTCCCATAGGAGTTGTCATTTTGTCAATTTATTATAGGACCAAACTATTTTTAGCTGATGATGTTCATGTTATTACCATTTCTTGTATTCATAATGTAGTTAACAATTACTTTCTTATTAATTGATTGTAGATCCAGCAATACATGTTTCTATCGAAGGAGATATTGAATCAGCTCGTAGTGTGAATCAAACCACATCTGAGGGTTTACCCACTTTGAATTTAGGTGAAGATTCAGAAAATGAAGAAGAAAATGATACCAAGAAGAAAGTAAACCGTCATAAGTTTTTAGTTTTGTTTTGTTTAAAGAAGTCAAAGGAAACATCAAATTCTTTTATAACAAAGTATTTCCTTATAAAACAATGACCATTGATTGTAGAAAAAGCATCGTCGAAAGAGCCGGACTCACAAGGAGGAGGATTATCTGGACCAAGTGTTAAAGCTGCACCCTCTAGTGGTTGTGTTGAATATCAAGAGTGACAGTAAGAGGAATTGCAATGTGTACAGTCCATAGAGATGTAATCCATTAGTTATTATGAGTGAATATAGAGTGGCAGTCTAAATGAGATTGTGGAGACAAATTGAACATCAAATTCTGCATGCAAATTGACGAATACTCAACTGTGAATCGCTAAGAAGTAATGCCCGACTTCTAATCACGAATGAAACTCGCGATTAACTCTCGCCTGCCTGCAGCTGCCATGTTTCTAATTGTCCCCTCAATGAGAATGAGATGAGCACTCTATAGATCACCTTGTACTCATTACATCTCTATGGTACAGTCAACCTCGCTTAACTCGATATTGAAGGGACAAAAGTTTTATCAATAATATGCCATAGATATTCACACAGAAGGGCAGTGCATTAATGAACTGACTATCAGCAATCACCAAATGTATTATCGATTTTCATTATCCTAATAGTACTGTGACTGATAGCATAAAAATCTTAATCTTTCTCTTAAATTCTCAATCAATACAACTCCGGAATAAGTATTGATCGCTAACTAAAATGAATCATCGAGTTAACCGAGTGTTGGGACTGACCTTCAAATTTTATCGAGTTCAACGAGGTTGACTGTAATTTCACTAAATTTCTGTGGATCATTTCTAAACAATTCTTTTTAAATTTTCAAGAGTGAAATTCATAATGTTTTAGATGCCTGTAGTTTAAAACTGCAATTCTCGTACATCATAGCATTAAAGATCATTGCCGTGAAACCTCAAGTAACTTGGTCAAAGGAAACTCCGAGTTCGCTGGTGAGGTGAGAGAAATATTGATTTTATGATATGTATTGATTATTGATTCTATAAAACAGATTCCTCATGATTCGAGGCGGTCGTTTTGCCAACAAAGATAAATTTCTTTTAAATTAGACGCTTACTTGAGTTTAATTTGAAGTTGAAAATTTGTTCCTCTAATGACATTATTTTACTCATTTTATTTTTAGTGACATTTTCTACACGGATGTGCTCTTAAATCATTTATTTCCCGGAGATCATGGGGATATTTTAAGTCTTCTCAAAAAGCGACACGATCTCGGTAAATTGAACTGCCTGTCCAAGCAAACCGATTTGACCAATCGAATTGGCTGTCCGTATTTATGGGCGCAGCGCTTAGCGGGGTTGAGTTTGGTCGATATTTCGTCGCAACAGCCGGACATACAATTGGCATTTCACTCTGTCGAATCAATTTTGAAAAAGATCCAGAAGAGATTTGAAAATCGAGTCAGCCTCGCAGATCAAGTAAGTAAATTAGAAGATATAAATTTAACCAGAAAATAAATATTGTTTGTTATTGCTCAATGATTTGTGATTGAATGAATTCAGATTTCCGCAATCGAATCAAATCGTTTGGCTGTTGACTTGGAACAAAGTTTAAAACTGCAATCCAAAATTGATATCAACGTGGAGTCATTTCGAAAATCTTGTTTTGTCGATTTTAAAGTAAAATTCCTTTTTCTAAAGCATTACTTAAGTAGTATAATTGCTATTTTATTTAAAATGCTAATTAATAATAATAATATTGTTTTTAAATTCAGAATGGGGAGAATGTTCACCATTTGTTGGATGAAAATTTAGTTCACGAATCTGATCTCTTTTACACGTTCTCAACTACCAGAGGACTACGTGCGGTTTTTTTAATTTTATTTTTCATTCCTTTTTCTATCTTGTAGTTAGTATAAATACGTATTTACTAATTATAAGTTTTGAACATTCAGATCAAGCAAAGGTGAAAGTTGTGGTGCCAATCGACTACCCAGATCGCCTTCCAATGTTCGTTGTCATTATTGAAGGTGAAACTCAATCAGGTCAATCCAAGTCAAATCAAAATGATTTACAATTGAAGGTAGCAGAAACTTTTGTCTGTTTAGTTTCAATTTATCTGTTGCCAATAAGTAGTACAGAGAACTTTTGTGCAGTGTCTTATATATTGATTACATAAATTCTTTATCTGGAGCGCCTCAAGGATCATGTTTTTCTCTTTATTTGTTTGTTTTATGCATATCTCCTGTGAGCCCAGCTTCAGACTACTAACTTGTTGCATTTCAGATTCTCGAAGAGGAGGTGAACTGTTACTGCAGTGAATTTGTGTCCAATACACAGAGTAACAATAAGAATGTTCTGGTTTGCCAGATTATTCGATTGGTGGCATCCATTGATCTTTATTGTCAATATGAGATGGGACCATCGCAACATGGCGGACTGCGAGTACTGCGACCGCATAAGTAATTGCGCATAGATATCATAAATAACCGGGGAATATCATCGATATCATAAATAACGGGGGGAATATCATAGATATCATAAATAATCGGGGAATATCATCGATATCATAAATAACCGGGGATTATCATCGATATCATAAATAACCCAGAAATATCATCGATATCATAAATAACCGGGGGAATATCATCGATATCATAAATAACGGGGGGGGATATCATAGATATCATAAATAACCGGGGGGATATCATCGATATCATAAATAATCGGGGGAATATCATCGATATCATAAATAACCGGGGAATATCATAGATATCATAACTAACCCGGAAATATCATAGATATCATAAATGACGGGGGAATATCATAGATATCATAAATAATCGGGGGAATATCATAGATATCATAAATAAACGTGGAATATCGTAGATATCATAAATAACCGTGAAATATCATTGATATCATAAATAACCGTGAAATATCATTGATATCATAAATAACCGTGGAATATCATTGATATCATAAATAACCGTGGAATATCATCGATATCATAAATAACCGGGGGAATATCATCGATATCATAAATAACCTGGGGAATATCATCGATATCATAAATAACCTGGGGAATATCATCGATATCATAAATAATCGGTGGAATATCATCGATATCATAAATAATCGGTGGAATATCATAGATATCATAAATAACCGTGAAATATCATTGATATCATAAATAACGGGGCAATATAAAAGATATCATAAATAACCCGGAAATATCATCGATATCATAAATAAATATGAAATCTTCTATGTTCATTTTATTCTGTCAGATATCCGTCTCGATCCTGCCCACTGAATTATGTGCCCAGTCTCGATACCTACATTCAACGGTGAAGCATTTAATTGTTGTTATCCTGAACTGATTTGAAGTATCGGATATTTACTACTGTTTTTGTAAATTAATAAAGTTAATTGTCATTTAGTTGTGTTTTAAAATGTCTATAAACAATACTTTTTATTAAATTTATTTTCTGATGAATTGAAAATTACTAATTTTAGATCTTCTAAATTAAAAAAGTAATCTTAAACTACATTTCAAGTAACATTTTTATCAAACAGAAAATAAATAAGAGTATAATATAATATGGTTTTATTTCCTGTAAAATAGTAAATTATATGCCTCCATTTTAAAGAGGAAAGGAGAATAGGCAAATGAGACAATTTAGATCAAAATGTAATTAAAATAAAGTTAAAGTGCGCGCAAAATGTACAAATATGTCCAAAATCTGTAAGTATATATAAGTATCTAAGCCTATGGCAATAAGATATGTAGTTAGTTCGATAACGGCATACAGCCGCAATCGCATACAAATCGCATTTTTTCGTCATTATATTTTTCTTATCATCTTCATCTTCAGCCACCTGTAAGCACCAAAATCATGCCCTTTTAACCTTAACCGATTTTCATGAAATTTTGTATCCAAGGGTAACTCGCGACGGGAATTAAAAATCCGTTGTCCATTGTTTCCGGTTTCTAGGGAATACTTATATATAATAAACGTATATATATACCTTTATTATTATTATAAATGGTAGTAATAAAAATCATTAAGACCTAGAGGTCTTAAGCTTAAAATCAACTATTATTTCGATACAACGTGGTGGTGGAGCAATGAGGTAAGGGTAAGCTACTAGCAAAACGAAGAAGGATTCAAAAAAGTTAAAACGGAACAACCCGAGAAAGTCAAGATGAGTATAATTGAAGTGCAAGAAGGAAGCGATGAAAATCATCGTAAAAGAGAGGACGAGATTAATGGGGAAAGCTTTACATTGATTTAGACAAACCAGAAAGTCTCAAGACTCTAAGGGTTGGCCAAATCTAGGGATAAGGCAACTAATGGTAATTACGAAGGATTTTTGTCAAGATCTTACTGGACAAGGAGGCCAACACGGGTAAATGGAAGGAATATTTCGAGAAACTCCTTAATGGGGAGAGCGACCTTTCGTTCTTGAAGAAGCACAACCCTGCGAAGATTACGGAAGAAGAAGTAGCCAAGCATCTGTCAAAAATAAAAAATGGGAAAAGTTGTGTACCAGATCAAATCCTTGTAGATGCATTCAAAATATCTTCGGAATTATAAGAAGTTCACCAAAATTTTTAATAACTTTGTTTAGAGGTGAGAAAATACCAGAGGAGTGGAGGGCTAGCACCATTTTATCTATCTTCAAAGGACAAAGGTATAGATATGGAATGGAATGTTGTAATTATAGGGGCATTTAGCTCCTGAGTCACACTATATGAAACTATGAGAGAGAATTATAACGAGCAGACTGCAAGAGATGCGCGCTATTTCAGAAAATCAGTTTTAGCTTCAGACCGGGCAAAAATACCATTGAGAATTCTGATGGTGAAGTTCAGAGAAAAAGACCGTGATCTGCATATGATGTTCGTAGACCTGGAAAAAGCATATGACTCTGTCCCAAGAGCAGTCATGTAAAACTACCTGAGAAGTCGTAACACACCGGAGTTTATGGTTGAGCTCATTAAAGACATGTATAGGCACATATCAGGATAACTGTGTATGGTCAAGACAAGACACAAGTAAGAGTTTTAAGATAGAAGTAGGCCTTCACCAAGAGGGTCTTTACGCAGCCCATTCCTCTTCATACTATGCTGCTAGACAAAATTGACCCAGAGAACCATTCAAAACCATCGTTTGAACTCATATATGCGGATCGAAAAAGACGGAGGTAAGATGATAAGAAGAGCAGAGGCTTGGGATCAAACTCTGACAGATAGTGGCTTTATAGCATCAATCCATCAATATTATAACCAATAATACCAAGAAGCAGATAAGCATCAAAGGACAGGACAGCAAACAAGTGGCAAAGTTCCCGTACAAGCAGCCTGGGCCAACTGGAGAAGTCTCTCGAGGGTTATGACCGATAAAAAGATCCCTAGACAAATTAAGATCAAACTCTACAGCACATTAGTGTTAGGCCAGCAGTAAATCCCCCTGGTAAATAGACTTAGTCACCACGGAGATGAGAGTTTGATATTCAAAATGATGATCTTATAATCAGAATTTTAAACTAAGTTCAATGTAATAAAAATCATGTACTCGTACATAGGTTTACTGCCTACCATTAAAAAAAATGTGGGGCAGATAAGCGTTCGATTTGGTTCGATTATATTTAAAGGCAGGAGAAAGCCAATGGTTCGAGATTTTATGCATAGAGTATAATATAGCTTTGGCACGAACAACCTGATTTGGATAGAAGATTCAATTCGCCAATCAGTATTATAGTTGAGGCTTTAACCAAATACAGTATAGGCCAGCTTGACTCGAAAAATTATGATCTCAACGGGTGCAGTATATTAATGGTAACTGTCTGCTGTGTGATCAGAACTCATGATCACTAATCCACTATACTATACACTATACCGCCTCAGAGCATATCTAGGCAACAGGTAGAATCTGTGTACCCGATTGATCCCTGCTCACCGATTGGATGTAACCTGGGCATTTGCACTATTCCATAATCAAAGCACGGAGTTATGTAAAATGGTTTTATTTTATGCATAGACATTAAAATTGATTTTACTATACATGGACACGATTGTAAAGTTTTACTTTACAGTACATGTTCAACTTTACCATGCATGGTGATTACTTTACAGTGCATGGTAAAGAAAATATGTAAATAATCAAAAAATTGGATGAAATCCTCTTCTTCGGGTTTTTGGTCGTCTTTATTTATAAACTCTTTAAATTGTTTCCAAACATTGTCGTATCTTTTCACACTTTTTATAGAATTAACAGTTTCGAGAATTTCAGTTGCTGACCGCTTCATTATTGTATATTATGTATTATGTAAAAATAGGACTGTTAAGTGACCCTCCAATTCTATGGAAATTTAGAATTCCCTTGGATACTACATCATCTCTGTATGCTCTGCGTATCCAAGGGAAGTCATTTTCCATAGAATAAGAGGGTCACTTAACAGTCCTATTACACATAGATTATATTTTCGAAGGATTGTCCATAGATTTCAATTTTTGAAGCATTTACAATTGACCGTTAAAGTAACCCTCGAATTCTATGGAATTTTGTTTGTTAATCCGCCCTTGGATACATCATATCATTGCAGAGACAGGGCCGTATCGAAGGGCGGATTAAAAAATGGGAAAAATTGTGGGAAAAAAATCCATAGAATTGGAGGGTCACTTTAGCGGTCAATTCTATTGCATAAAATAAAATTACGTACACTCATTTGTAAAGCACGTTACAATACGAGGATATCTATTACTCCGAGTGAGCGTAGCGAACGAGGTTTAATAGATATCAGAGTATTTTATCAATTATTTGCCCAATTTATCAATACTCTGATATTGTATCCTCGTATTGTAAAGTTGTGCTTTACAAATATCGTGTAAATAATTATTTCACTCCTTATGATTTTAAACAATGTTATTTAGGTACGTAATTGCTGTATGAAATTTGCGAAGTATGAAACCTCTGTGTATTATTACTCTATGCTTCTTACTATTGTACAGGAAGTGTTTAGTTAAATAACTTCACTGACAATACACGCAGGTATATTAATAATTAATAATAAGTAATTCTATATCTATAATAGGTAAAATGGTCGGCTAATTGTTGAATGAAATCATCGCAGTTTAATTCATTGTAAGTGTTTGAGTTGCTATATACCTACTCATGGTTTGACAATTTAAATGTTTCATAAATACCCTCTCAAGTGGGTTCTTGCTGGTTTGAAAACAATTAGTGATAGTTAAAAGACAGAACTATATAATTATTTACCTAATAAGCAAAACGACCACACTTTAAATTGTAATTATGCATAACAAATACAATGTAAGCATAAAATTCTTTGTCAGTTGATGTTTGATGAAAAACATTAATTAGTAATCCCTTTTTTGAAAGATAATCAATTGTTATGGATTATTCTTTAATCTACATATTTAATATAACCCTTTGCTGTTATAAACAAATATTTAATTTCTGTGCTATACGCATTTTCATGACTAAGGAATACTCTGTTAAAGTTGATTTGTTTTAATAAGCTCGTTGCTAACACACTTTGCGAATTTATGTTAACAAAATTTGTTAGATTTCTATAGAAAAATGATATTTCTTTGTTTAAATTTGTTTTGTTTTGACTGATTTGATTTTTTCGATATTATTTATTGGAATTGGAGTCAAATTGACTCCAAACTATTGAACCAATAAGAAAATATGCAACCAATGCATGACCATATATCAAGTCTTTTTCTGAATGCCAAGTCATCCATCATCAATTAAAATTCTCGGTGTGACCATTTCAAACTCTCTTACATGGGATTAGGTATCACATAAATGGAATTTGTAAATCTACCTCGAAAAGACTCTACGTCCTTGGTGTTCTCAAAGACTACTTCCTAAAACACGATCTCGAATTGGTCTACAATGCAAAGATAAGGTCAATACTAGAATACGAATCTCAGCTATTTTTGTGAGTCTCAATCAACAAAACTCGCACAAGCCTGACTCCATTCAGAAGTACGAACGTACTAAAACCTAAACCCTAAACTCCAGGTGTCAACTGAAACTATCGAAGAAGCTTTTCCTCAAGTTTGTAGATCACATACATTATGAACAGATCCCTGATAGACTCACTACAGAAGCTCGCACTACACGATTCGATCAACCTTTCTCAAGAACAAATCGAAGATTTGATTATATGACTCTCACTATAAAGATTTTTTTAGTGTACACTTTCTGGTCTTTTTAACTTTAACCGTTCGAGATTATATTTACGTAGTTTTCGATCTTTTTATGCCTGACTCTAAACAGAACTAAAATTCAAATTATGTGCATTGCTCGAAACCAGAGCAAACTTCGCAAACAACCTAACATACATCAGCGACAACATCAAACTTCTCGGAATCAACATTAGCCTAAATAGAAAATAAAAGACTCACATATATGTCTGCTACTATAAAAGAGCTGCATCCCAAAAACTGTACCCTCTCCGCCGACTTAAAAACGTCATTGAAAAACCAGCTCTCCTAAAATTACTATAGAATATGGATCGCCTCTCTTCATTACCAGCAATAATCAGAAATCATAGAAAAATCTCAGAGAAGAGTTATCCGGATGATATACATTACAAAAATGTTTCCATCACTAGCTTTCAGGAGATCTTTTCTCGCTAAAAAAAATATATCTCCAAGCTCACAATCATAACTATATCTCCAAGCTCACAATCATAACTATATCTCCAAACTCACAACTATATCTCCAAGTTCACAATCATAACTATATCTCCAAGCTCACAACTATATCTCCAAGTTCACAATCATAACTATATCTCCAAGCTCACAAAAACAATGCCTGTTCTCTATTCCAAACATCCTTCCAATATTCCTCATCTTCCACATACAGACTAAATTCCTCCATCCCCAAGACAACAATCATTATTAATGCCTCTACAATAAGTCTTCAACAAGCAAAAAAAACACTTTTGAATGAGAAAAACATTTTTGAATTTAAAGTTGTTGATATACTTTTAAATTTTGCAATTATTTATTAAAATTTACTCGTTAAATGATGCGGAAGTATTTATAATTTAACTATTATTTCTCAGTTTTATCTGCATGCCATCTGCATATAATAAAAGAGTATTTATATAAACAAAGAGAAATTTATTAACAGTTATCAAAGAATATAAACATTTACTTGTATTTACTTATACTGAAAAAATATTTATTATTAGATATTATTTATATTGATTAAAATAATCGAATCACTATAAATTACAGAAGTTCTATAAATCTGTTCTACATAATGAAAAGAGTAATTCTGGTTGATGTTTATTGAAACAGAGTCATCAGTCTAGTGAGGAAGGTGAGGAGAACTGTGTAGTGAAATACGGACAGTTTGTTGGCCGGGTTGCAATCATCAGAATTGCAGCAACTCACCTCTGTGTTAACGGCATAGTTGGCATCTCCGATATCACACCCAACTGGAAGAGTTGACATCTCCGATATCACACCCAACTGGAAGAGTTCACATCTCCGATATCACACCCAACTGGAAGAGTTGACATCTCCGATATCACACCCAACTGGAAGAGTTCACATCTCCGATATCACACCCAACTGAAAGAGTTCTTATCTCCGATATCACACCCAACTGGAAGAGTTGACATCTCCGATATCACACCCAACTGGAAGAGTTGG